>JAWRVZ010000217.1:950000-1029906 GCA_037043235.1 Rhodeus uyekii | reverse complement strand
CACATGCCCTGAGGACACGTCCAGGGATGTTGTCTGGTCCAGCAGCCTTGTGCGTGCTGATCCGGCTCAGTGCCTTGCAGACGTCAGTGGATGAGAGGGTGATTGGAGGGTGATCAGCTGAGGGTTTGAGCTTGGTTGCAGTTTCTCTGTTGTCTCTTTCAAAGCGAGCATAAAAGTCATTTAGCTCATTCAGGAAGTTGACATCAGTGGCTGCAGGGGTGGAGTGGGTGGGTTTGTAGTCACTGATGGCCTGGATGCCCTGCCACATGCGTCGAGGGTCAGAGTTGGAAAAGTGTCCCTCTATCTTCAGCTTGTAGCAGTGCTTGGCCTTTTTGATGCCCCTCTTCAGATTTGCTCTGGATGTGCTGTAGGCTTGTGTATCTCCTGATCTGAAGGCAGTATTGCGTGTCTTCAACAGGAGTCGCACTTTCTTGTTCATCCATGGCTTCTGATTTGGGTATGTGGTAATCTGTTTCTGGGTTGTAACACTGTCAATGGTGGTATTAATATAATCCAATACAGAGGAGGTGTAGCAGTCAATGTCTGTGTGAGCACCACTGGTGGCTTGGGAAGCAAACATACTCCAGTCTGTGTGTAGAAACCTTTCCTGGAGTGTGAAATCTACCCCCGCAGGCCACACCTTGATGGTCTTCACTGATGGCTTCACACGGTTGATGAGGGGTGAATATTTGGGAGTGAGGAACAAAGAGATGTGGTCTGATTGTCCCAGGTGGGGGAGAGGTGTCGCCCTGTAGGCCCCAGCCATGTTTGTGTAGACATGGTCTAAGGTTTTGTTTCCTCTGGTGTGACAGGAAACATTCTTATGAAATTTGGGCAGCACAGTCTTTAAGTTAGAGTGATTAAAATCACCCGCAACAATAAACGCCGCTTCCGGGTGAAGAGTCTGTTGTTTACTGATGGCTGCATAAAGCTCTTTCATAGCAAGCTTGGCATCAGCATCCGGGGGAATATAAGCTGCAGTTATAATGGTGGAAGTGAACTCGCACGGCAGATAGAACGGTCTACATTTAACCATGAGAAACTCTAGGTTAGCTGAACAATGGCTCCCAACAACAGCAGAGACCCAACAATATGCATCCCAAATACATGCATACATACACTCACTCACACATACATACATACATTCACTCACTCACACATACATACACACATACATATATTCACTCACACATACATGCATTCACTCACACATACATACACTCACTCACACATAAATACATTCACTCACTCACACATACATACACACATACATATATTCACTCACACATACATGCATTCACTCACACATACATGCATTCACTCACACATACATGTATGTATGTACAATACATGCATACATAGATTCACTCATACATACATACACACACATGCATAAATACATACATACGAAGCATCCCAAACCGAAGCATGTGTGGATCAGCAATTTTCTCTGAATGAAGAGCTTCTTCCAATGAAGATCAGAGGCTGGTCTCCAAAACACCATCTTTCATCTTTACATCTTCATCTTTCCTTGTGTAAATAAAAAACTTTGCATCTGAACGATCCATGTCTCTTCCTGACTATTATAAAATAATTGAATATAACATTTTTTATAATAATATAATACAGTAATACTTCGAGATACACAAACACATAAATACATACACACATACAGACAGACATACGCTCACTCACACATACATACGTACATACACTCACACATAGATTCACTCACACATACATTCATTCACACACACATACATACATACATTCACTCACACATACAGGGAGTGCAGAATTATTAGGCAAATGAGTATTTTGACCACATCATCCTCGTTATGCATGTTGTCTTACTCCAAGCTGTATAGGCTGGAAAGCCTACTTCCAATTAAGCATATTAGGTGATGTGCATCTCTGTAATGAGAAGGGGTGTGGTCTAATGACATCAACACCCTATATCAGGTGTGCATAATTATTAGGCAACTTCCTTTCCTTTGGAAAAATGGGTCAAAAGAAGGACTTGACAGGCTCAGAAAAGTCAAAAATAGTGAGATATATTGCAGAGGGATGCAGCAGTCTTAAAATAGCCAAGCTTCTGAAGCGTGATCATCGAACAATCAAGCGTTTCATTCAAAATAGTCAACAGGGTCGCAAGAAGCGTGCGGAAAAACCAAGGCGCAAAATAACTGCCCGTGAACTGAGAAAAGTCAAGCGTGAAGCTGCCAAGATGCCACTTGCCACCAGTTTGGCCATATTTCAGAGCTGCAACATCACTGGAGTGCCCAAAAGCACAAGGTGTGCAATACTCAGAGACATGGCCAAGGTAAGAAAGGCAGAAAGTCGACCACCACTGAACAAGACACACAAGCTGAAACGTCAAGACTGGGCCAAGAAATATCTCAAGACTGATTTTTCTAAGGTTTTATGGACTGATGAAATGAGAGTGAGTCTTGATGGGCCCGTGGCTGGATTGGTAAAGGGCAGAGAGCTCCAGTCCGACTCAGACGCCAGCAAGGTGGAGGTGGAGTACTGGTTTGGGCTGGTATTATCAAAGATGAGCTTGTGGGGCCTTTTCGGGTTGAGGATGGAGTCAAGCTCAACTCCCAGTCCTACTGCCAGTTTCTGGAAGACACCTTCTTCAAGCAGTGGTACAGGAAGAAGTCTGCATCCTTCAAGAAAAACATGATTTTCATGCAGGACAATGCTCCATCACACGCGTCCAAGTACTCCACAGCGTGGCTGGCAAGAAAGGGTATAAAAGAAGAAAATCTAATGATATGGCCTCCTTGTTCACCTGATCTAAACCCCATTGAGAACCTGTGGTCCATCATCAAATGTGCGATTTACAAGGAGGGAAAACAGTACACCTCTCTGAACAGTGTCTGGGAGGCTGTGGTTGCTGCTGCACGCAATGTTGATGGTGAACAGATCAAAACACTGACAGAATCCATGGATGGCAGGCTTTTGAGTGTCCTTGCAAAGAAAGGTGGCTATATTGGTCACTGATTTGTTTTTGTTTGGTTTTTGAATGTCAGAAATGTATATTTGTGAATGTTGAGATGTTATATTGGTTTCACTGGTAAAAATAAATAATTGAAATGGGTATAAATTTGTTTTTTGTTAAGTTGCCTAATAATTATGCACAGTAATAGTCACCTGCACACACAGATATCCCCCTAAAATAGCTAAAACTAAAAACTACTTAAAATATTGATACAAAAATATTCAGCTTTGATATTAATGAGTTTTTTGTTTTCAGTGAGAACATGGTTGTTGTTCAATAATAAAATTAATCCTCAAAAATACAACTTGCCTAATAATTCTGCACTCCCTGTACATTCACTCACACATACATTCACTCACACACACATACATACATACATTCACTCACAAACGCATACATACATTCACTCACACATACAAACACATACATACATACATTCACTCACACATACATGCAAACATAAACACACACACACACAAATACATACATGCATACATACATTCACTCACACATGCATACATACACTCACACACATACACTCACACACGCATACACACATACACTCACACACGCATACATACACTCACACACATACATGCATACATACACTCACACATGCATACATACACTCACACACATACATGCATACATACACTCACACACGCATACATACACTCACACACATACATGCATACATACACTCACACACGCATACATACACTCACACATACATACATACACTCACACATGCATACATACATACACTCACACATGCATACATACACTCACACACGCATACATACACTCACACACGCATACATACACTCACACACATACTCTCACACACGCATACATACACACATACACTCACATACATACACACATACACTCACACACATGCATACATACACTCACACACGCATACATACACTCACACACATACATGCATACATACACTCACACACGCATACATACACTCACACATACATACACTCACACATACATACATACATACACTCACACACATGCATACATACACTCACACACGCATACATACACTCACACACATACATGCATACATACACTCACACATACATGCATACATACACTCACACACGCATACATACACTCACACATACATACATACATACACTCACACACATGCATACATACACTCACACACGCATACATACACTCACACACATACATGCATACATACACTCACACACGCATACATACACTCACACACGCATACATACACTCACACATGCATACATACATACACTCACACACGCATACATACACTCACACACATACACTCACACATACATACATACATACATACATACACTCACACATGCATACATACATACACTCACACACGCATACATACACTCACACATACATACATACATACACTCACACATGCATACATTCACTCACTCACACATACATACACTCACACATACATACATACATTCACTCACACAAACATTCACTCACACATACATACATGCATACATTCACTCACGCATACATACACTCACACATACATACATACACACAAACACATACATACATTCACACATACATTCACTCACACATACATTTACTCACACATACATTCACTCACACACACATACATACTTTCACTCACACACGCATACATACATACATTCACTCACAAACGCATACATACATTCACTCACACATACATACACATACATATAAACACACACACACACACATACATACATACACTCACACATACACACATACATACATTCACACTCACACATACATATACATACATACACTCACACATACACACATACATACATTCACACGTGCATACATTCACTCACTCACACATACATACACTCACACATACATACATACATTCACTCACACAAACATTCACTCACACATACATTCACTCACGCATACATACACTCACACATACATACATACATACACACAAACACATACATACATTCACACATACATTCACTCACACATACATTTACTCACACATACATTCACTCACACACACATACATACTTTCACTCACACACGCATACATGCATACATACATTCACTCACAAACGCATACATACATTCACTCACACATACATACACATACATATAAACACACACACACACACATACATACATACACTCACACATATACATACATTCACACTCACACATACATATACATACATACACTCACACATACACACATACATACATTCACACATGCATACATTCACTCACTCACACATACATACACTCACACATACATACATACATTCACTCACACAAACATTCACTCACACATACATTCACTCACGCATACATACACTCACACATACATACATACATACACACAAACACATACATACATTCACACATACATACATTTACTCACACATACATTCACTCACACACACATACATGCATACATACATACATACATTCACTCACAAACGCATACATACATTCACTCACACATACATACACATACATATAAACACACACACACACACATACATACATTCACTCACACATGCATACATACACTCACACACATACATACACACATACACTCACACACATGCATACATACACTCACACACGCATACATACACTCACACACATACATGCATACATACACTCACACATACATACATACACTCACACATACATACATACATACACTCACACACGCATACATACACTCACACATACATACATACATACACTCACACACATGCATACATACACTCACACACGCATACATACACTCACACACATACATGCATACATACACTCACACATACATGCATACATACACTCACACACGCATACATACACTCACACATACATACATACATACACTCACACACATGCATACATACACGCACACACGCATACATACACTCACACACATACATGCATACATACACTCACACACGCATACATACACTCACACATGCATACATACACTCACACACATACACTCACACATACATACATACATACACTCACACATGCATACATACATACACTCACACACGCATACATACACTCACACATACATACATACATACACTCACACATGCATACATTCACTCACTCACACATACATACACTCACACATACATACATACATTCACTCACACAAACATTCACTCACACATACATACACTCACACATACATACATACATACACACAAACACATACATACATTCACACATACATTCACTCACACATACATTTACTCACACATACATTCACTCACACACACATACATACTTTCACTCACACACGCATACATACATACATACATACATACATTCACTCACAAACGCATACATACATTCACTCACACATACATACACATACATATAAACACACACACACACACATACATACATACACTCACACATACACACATACATACATTCACACTCACACATACATATACATACATACATACACTCACACATACACACATACATACATTCACACATGCATACATTCACTCACTCACACATACATACACTCACACATACATACATTCACTCACACAAACATTCACTCACACATACATTCACTCACGCATACATACACTCACACATACATACATACATACACACAAACACATACATACATTCACACATACATTCACTCACACATACATTTACTCACACATACATTCACTCACACACACATACATACTTTCACTCACACACGCATACATGCATACATACATACATACATTCACTCACAAACGCATACATACATTCACTCACACATACATACACATACATATAAACACACACACACACACATACATACACTCACACATACACACATACATACATACATTCACACTCACACATACATATACATACATACACTCACACATACACACATACATACATTCACACTCACACATACATATAAACACACACACACATACATTCACTCACACATACACACAAACACATACATTCACTCACTCACACATACATACACACAAACACATACATACATTCACTCACACATACATACATACATACATTCACTCACACATACATACATACACTCACACACGCATACATACATACACACATACATACACACATACATACATAAATACATTCACACATACATACATTCACTCACTCATACATACATACACACATACACACATTCACTCACTCATACATACACTCACACATGCATACACTCACACATACACTCACGCATACATGTATGTACAATACATGCATACATAGATTCACTCACATACATACATACACACACATGCATAAATACATATATATACGAAGCATACACTCACACATACATACATTCACTCACTCACACATACACACAAACACATATACATGCAAACATACACACACACAAATACATACACTCACAAATGCATACATACATACATACATACACTCACACACGCATACATACACTCACACACGCATACATACACTCACACACGCATACATACACTCACACATACATACATTCACTCACTCATACATACATACACACATTCACTCACTCATACATACACTCACACATGCATACACTCACACATGCATACACTCACACATGCATACACTCACACATACATACATACATACATACATTCACTCACTCACACACTCACTCACACATACATACATACATGCATACATTCACTCACTCACACACTCACTCACACATACATACATACATGCATACATTCACTCACTCACACATACATACATACATACACACATACATAAATACATTCACACATACATACACTCACACATGCATACACTCACACATACATACATACATTCACTCACTCACACACTCACTCACACATACATACATACACTCACACACGCATACATACATACACACATACATACATTCACACATACATACATACACACATACATAAATACATTCACACATACATACATCCACTCACTCATACATACATACACACATTCACTCACTCATACATACACTCACACATACACTCACGCATACATGTATGTACAATACATGCATACATAGATTCACTCACATACATACATACACACACATGCATAAATACATATACATACGAAGCATACACTCACACATACATACATACACTCACACACGCATACATACACTCACACATACATACATTCACTCACTCATACACACATACACACATTCACTCACTCATACATACACTCACACATGCATACACTCACACATGCATACACTCACACATGCATACATACATACATACACTCACACATACATACATACATGCATACATTCACTCACTCACACATACATACATACACACATACATAAATACATTCACACATACATACACTCACACATGCATACACTCACACATGCATACACTCACACATACATACACTCACACACGCATACATACACTCACACATACATACACTCACTCATACATACATACACACATTCACTCACTCATACATACACTCACTCATACATACACTCACACATGCATACACTCACACATGCATACACTCACACATACATACATACATTCACTCACTCACACACTCACTCACACACACATACATGCATACATTCACTCACTCACACATACATACACACACTCACACATGCATACACTCACACATGCATACATACATACACTCACTCACACACTCACTCACACATACATACATACACTCACACACGCATACATACATACACACATACATACATACACACATACATAAATACATTCACACATACATACATTCACTCACTCATACATACATACACACATTCACTCACTCATATATACACTCACACATGCATACACTCACACATACACTCACGCATACATGTATGTACAATACATGCATACATAGATTCACTCACATACATACATACACACACATGCATAAATACATATACATACGAAGCATACACTCACACATACATACATACACTCACACACGCATACATACACTCACACATACATACATTCACTCACTCATACATACATACACACATTCACTCACTCATACATACACTCACACATGCATACACTCACACATGCATACACTCACACATGCATACACTCACACATGCATACACTCACACATACATACATACATACATACATACATTCACTCACTCACACACTCACTCACACATACATACATACATGCATACATTCACTCACTCACACATACATACATACACACATACATAAATACATTCACACATACATACACTCACACATGCATACACTCACACATGCATACACTCACACATACATACATTCACTCACACATACATACATACACTCACACACGCATACATACATACACACATACATACATACACACATACATAAATACATTCACACATACATACATTCACTCACTCATACATACATACACACATTCACTCACTCATACATACACTCACACATGCATACACTCACACATACACTCACGCATACATGTATGTACAATACATGCATACATAGATTCACTCACATACATACATACACACACATGCATAAATACATATACATACGAAGCATACACTCACACATACATACATTCACTAACACATAAATACATACACATACATACGAAGCATCCCAAACCGAAGCATGTGTGGATCGGAAAGCTTCTCCGAATGAAGAGCTTCTTCAAATGAAGATCAGAGGCTGGTCTCCAAAACACCATCTTTCATCTTCATATTTCCTTCATATATCTTCGTTTTTTATTTTTGTAAATAAAAAACTTTGCATCTGAAAGATCCATGTCTCTTTCTGACTATTATAAAATAATTGAATATAACATTATTTTGTATAATAATATAGTACAGTAATACCTCGAGATACACACACACATACATACATTCACTCTCACATACATACACATAAATGCATACACATACATACAAACAAACACACATAAATACATACATACAAACATGCATACATTCACACATACATACATACGTATACATGCATAAATACACACACATACATACACACACGTGCAAACATACACACACAAATACATACACTCACTCACGCATACATACATTCATTCACTCACTCACACATACATACATATATATATACACACACACACACACATGCATACACATACATATACACGCATAAATACACACACAAACATACATACATACATAGATTCACTCATACATTCACACATACACGAGTGAATGTGTGTGTGTATCTATGTGAGTGAATGTGTGTCTGTGTGACTGAATGTGTGTGTCTGTGTGAGTGTCTAAGTGAGTGAATGTGTGTGTTTGTGAGAGTCTGTGTGTGTGTGTGACTGAATGTGTGTGTCTGTGTGTTTGTGTGAGTGTCTAAGTGAGTGAATGTGTGTGTTTGTGAGAGTCTGTGTGTGTGTGTATGTGTGTGTGTGTGTGTGTGTGAGAGAGAGAGAGAGTGTCTGTGTGACTGAATGTGTGTGTCTGTGTGTTTGTGTGAGTGTCTAAGTGAGTGAATGTGTGTGTGTGTTTGTGAGAGTCTGTGTGTGTGTGTTTGTGAGAGTCTGTGTGTGTGTGTGACTGAATGTGTGTGTCTGTGTGTTTGTGTGAGTGTCTAAGTGAGTGAATGTGTGTGTGTGTTTGTGAGAGTCTGTGTG
The DNA here is from genome assembly GCA_037043235.1 of Rhodeus uyekii. NCBI lineage: Eukaryota > Metazoa > Chordata > Actinopteri > Cypriniformes > Acheilognathidae > Rhodeus > Rhodeus uyekii. The sequence continues at coordinate 1,019,186 of JAWRVZ010000217.1, read as the reverse complement.
TGTGTGTTTGTGAGAGTCTGTGTGTGTGTGTGACTGAATGTGTGTGTCTGTGTTTGTGTGAGTGTCTAAGTGAGTGAATGTGTGTGTGTGTGTTTGTGAGAGTCTGTGTGTGTGTGTATGTGTGTGTGTGTGTGTGTGTGTGTGTGAGAGAGAGAGAGAGAGAGTGTCTGTGTGTGTTTGTGAGAGTCTGTGTGTGTGTGTTTGTGAGAGTCTGTGTGTGTGTGTGACTGAATGTGTGTGTCTGTGTGTTTGTGTGAGTGTCTAAGTGAGTGAATGTGTGTGTGTGTTTGTGAGAGTCTGTGTGTGTGTGTTTGTGAGAGTCTGTGTGTGTGTGTGACTGAATGTGTGTGTCTGTGTTTGTGTGAGTGTCTAAGTGAGTGAATGTGTGTGTGTGTTTGTGAGAGTCTGTGTGTGTGTGTGTGTATGTGTGTGTGTGTGTGTGTGTGTGTGAGAGAGAGAGAGAGAGAGTGTCTGTGTGTGTTTGTGTACACACAGTGTTTGCTGCTTCTGGAGCTGCTTCTTGTTCAGAATTCTCAGTTGTGACATCATAGTAGGATTCCGTTCTGCCGCTCTGACTCTCGTCTGCTGTTGGTGTGTTAGGAGTGAACTGATCGAAAGATACTTTCGTGACTTTCTGCAGATATTGACGACAAATATTGGATTCACTTGCAGCATTTGATGCTCACAATGGCACTGTTTAGCAGTGTGTTCAGACAACTGTCTGAGGGTTTTGCTCACTTCTGGTGCGTGAGGGAGACACCTCAGACAGTGCATCCGTGTTCAGCGCACAAACTAGAGAAGCCAGCGAACGAAAGTGAGGCCTTCGACTTCACTGCCAACGACAGTAAGGGCAGGAAGAGACGCCTCAAGCAGAAAAGAGAGGTGAAGAATGAAGGAAAGATTAATAAGGGCGGAAGTCATAAAGATGAGGCTGAAATGGACAAAGCAGCACTCAGCAGGGAAAACATAAAGATGAAGAAGAATGGACATGTGCATCTGAAAAAAGCAAAGAGGCAGAGTCTAGGAAGGTTGATGGAGGAGGGAAGTGAGGTTAAAGAAGCCAAAGAAAAGAAAAGGAAGGAGAGAAAACAGAAGGAGCCAATGCCACTTCTTGTGGAGGTCAAACCTCTACAGAGTACAGTCAGATGTTCCTTCTTGAACTCAATAGAGGAGGAAGAACTCCCAGTGCTTCCCAGTGCCTCCGAACACCTCGCTCTATCAGCCGCTCACTTCAAACTCCTGCCGCCTGTGACTAAACCTCCCGTGCATCCTCAGAAACAATCCCTGCCATGTTCTCCGCTTCAGGTGGATCCTCCCACACTGCTGGCGGTTCCTCCAGGTCCCGTTTCAGAGCCTGATGAACTGCTTTCCCTCCGACGCTTTTCATCCCGAGAGCGACTTCCTCCGAGCTCCACTCCTGCACCCGATGAACTCCTCGCTCTGCGACGTCCTCCCAGCCGGAAGCCTGAGCTGTTCACTCCTTCCTCGTTTGAGTCGCCTCCACTTCTCACGCTGGTGGACATCGAGGATGAGGAGACTGAGTATGTGGAATACACAGGGAAAACCTTCCGGATCAGCGACTTGCACAAGTCTGAACGCCCCCAGACGCCGGAGCAAGGGAAGAATCCGAGAAAGGTGATCGCTTGTTTGCAGGAGGAAGTGTGGCTGAGTGAAGTAGTGGAGATCCAGGGATATGAGGAAGAGGAAGACGACCCCAGGAAAATGGGAGACTCCAAGGCCATACAAGGCCATGCCTCTCCTGGCAGTCCCAAGAATGAGAGCCAGGAAAGGGGCAAAAGAAATGTGCCAGAGGAGAAGGTCAAGGAGAAGGAGATGAAGAAAATGCAGAAGGAGCGAAGAGAAAAAGAGTCGGTGCTTGAACGCTGCGGGAATCATCTGAAACTGCTGCTGGTTCCTCCACGTCCCACTCCAGCGCCTGATGAACTGTTTTCCCTCCGACGCTCTTCATCCCAAGTGCATCCTTCCAAACGACTTCCTCCGAGCTCCACTCCTGCACCCGATGAACTCCTCGCTCTGCGACGTCCTCCCAGCCGGAAGCCTGAGCTGTTCACTCCTTCCTCGTTTGAGTCGCCTCCACTTCTCACGCTGGTGGACATCGAGGATGAGGAGACTGAGTATGTGGAATACACAGGGAAAACCTTCTGGATCAGCGACTTGCACAAGTCTGAACGCCCCCAGACGCCGGAGCAAGGGAAGAATCCGAGAACGATCGTTGCTTGGTTGGAGAAGGAGAGCGAGGTGCAGGAAAGGTGGAAAAGAAACGTGCCACTTGTTCTGTTGACCTGGACGGAGGAGAAGGCCAAGAAGAAGGAGATGAAGAAAATGCAGAAGGAGAAGCAGCGAAGAGAAAAAGAGTCGCTGCATGATCACTGCGGGAATCATCCCGAACCGAAGCATGTGTGGATCAGCAAGCTTCTCCGACTGAAGAGCTTCTTCAAATGAAGATCAGAGGCTGGTCTCCAAAACACCATCTTTCATCTTTACATCTTCATATTTCCTTGTGTAAATAAAAAACTTTGCATCTGAAAGATCCATGTCTCTTCCTGACTATTATAAAGTAATTGAATATAACATTATTTTGCATAATAACATAATAAATATTTTATATATTGAAATAATTCTTCTTTGGGTTAATGTAACTTGAGATTTTGAAAAAAATGCATCCATCCCAGGTAATAAAGGCCATCTGAAGCAGGGATGTGTTTTTGTAAAAATAATAATATTATACATAATTTTACTGTGTGGATTTTAAGAGCTTTTCCTCAAGAATATGCACACTATTGTTGTTTTTAGCTACAATTGTGTATTTTTTTACTTGTAAAGTCTCATTCAGACTCAAAGATTGAACATGTGATCCACATGTGACAGTAATTTAATTGAATTAGTCTAAATAAAGTTGTTAATTAGGACTAGAACAACTAAAAAAAAACCTTATTACATGATAAACAACTTTACATTTTTATTAAAGAACAGGGTCTTTAAGCAGCAAATGCTAATAAATCAAAAACACGTAGTTCCACAGTTTCATGATTTTTAACAACAGCTGCTGTTTATTGTATACAATTTTTGAAGTCGTTTGGAGGGATTCACAAAAACTCAATTTATCTCATAACCATTTAACATCAGTTCAGGTCATGTGACGTGCGTTACAATCGACGCCAGGAAATGAAGATTTCAAGCCGTGCTTTCCTTTAATTTTATTCTTTGTAATGAAACGCAAACAGGCTGCAGAAGAATATAATTTAACTTCAGTTTAATGCAAAATGTACAGTGCAAAGAGTTCTACAAAGCCCAAACACACTCTACACAACTCAATCCACTACAGCTTTACTGATGCATGAGTTAGTTTTAAAGACAAACACTTCATTAAAACAAAACGACAACAGAAAACCCAGCCGGTTTAGTGTTCAGCAGCTCCACATGCGAGGCTGGGTCTCAGTGAAAGTTATGAATCAACGGTGAAATCGGATCCTTTTGCATCTGAATATTCTTTAGTAAACAATTTAAACATACAGAAATCGTTCTATACATCCATCCATAAAAATCCCTGTCAGTGTTTAAGTACGCGCTAAAATGAGTCGTCCATAATCCAGCAAATTTCCTCTAGCATTTTAATAAATAACCACAAAAACATAAGGAATTATCCTAGAAATATCCTGTTATTTTTCAGCACATATGTGCAAGTTAACTAGTGATTCTTTCAAAGGAACCCAATACTGCATTCGTTAAATTAAGGGAATGCATCTCTTTCCCTCATTCACACACACACACACACACACACACACACAAAAAAAACAAGACATCTATTGGATAAAAAAAACAAAAAAAACTTTTCAGCATGAAAGAGAAAAGAGTCATGTAGTGTTTGAGCCTCAAATACTGACCTTTGGATCAATTTCACAATCTCACCTTCCTCTCAAAAGAAAGAGAAAAACTATGTACAGGTTTTATTTGACTTGCCATAGTTATACTGCAGATAATACGGTCAACTGTACAACCGTTTGTCATCTTGGACTGTATATATAGTGTTTTTTATGTTGCAAAGCGGTGATGTTAGAAATGCACAGATTCAGATAATCATGCTAAGAATTGGAGGAGAATGAGCATCATTTGACTATTTACAGCTACGGTATAGAAGGATCGCTGTCATTGTTCTCTGTTAGATTATCATGCATTAGACTTTATATTTACTAGTGAAGAACATTAGTATTATTAGTGTTCATTACTCTAACATATAAACATCCGTTGCACATTTTTTCTTGCTCAATGTCAACTGTGTGTGCAAAAGAAATTTCGGTCATGCCGTTTGGATGCAACTGTTGAATCGTAACATGTTATACGTCTCCAGAATCACTTAAGCGGTTTGAACAGAAGCAATGCAGAGGAACTACATTCAAACGGGTTGTTAAATGCATTTCTATTGCCTTATTTTGCAATTGCCCGGAAAAGGAAAAAGTGTATTTGACCTGACCAACTTATGCATGTGGACAAACAGGGAGTGTGAGAGAGGAATAAATTAAGAATATGAGGAAAGGTGAGGTGATGCGTCATTCTGTGTAGGTTGAGACTGCACTTCCCTTTTGTCACGGGAAGGGGGCGCACTCAGTCCCTGGTGCGACCGATGATGGCCAGGATGTTAAGGAAGATGTTGATGATGTCAGTGTAGAGGTTGAGAGCGGCGTAGACGTACTCCTCTGGGCTGATGGACAGCTTCTTGTTCCCCAGGAGAAGCTGAGTGTCCACGGCCAGGAACTGTGAAAGAGCAAACAAGCACTGAGAGTCACATTCATGTTGTGTTAACATTATTTCTCTCTCATTGTTGCTCGTCTCTTCCCAGTCTGTCAGAAACGCTCTGTTTAGTTCCTGTCTCTATGAAGCTCCTCCTTCTGAAAGCACACTGTGCTCTGATTGGTCGCCTGGATCAGTGTGTTGTGATTGGTCGAGAGCTTCCTGTGTTTGGGAAATGTCCCGCCCCTTCCCATAACCGCCAGTTTCAACACACGACTAACTCACTCAAGCCCCGCCCCTTTATTCTGCATATGAATTATGATAATGAGGAATATTGTGAGTGTTTGTTCCTGGAAGAAACTCAAGACTCAATGGAGGCGTTTCAGGAGTTCAGAAACACTGATATACAGAAAAACTGGAGCGCATTGATGTAATATTACACTGTTTTACTGTATTTATCATCTAATAAATTCAGCTTTAATCACAGGAATAAATGACACTTTACTATATATTCACATAGAAAACGACTGTTTTACATTGATATAATATTACACTGTTTTACTGTATTTCTGATCAAATAAATACAGCCTTGGGGAGCAAAAACAAAATTTTTACCCACCCCAAACTTTTGAAAGGAAGCACATGTCATAATTTCCTGAAAGCTTTACTCAAGAGCTTCTTCTGTAATTTTCTGATATTCCAACAATTTTAGTTCCAAAAGCTGAATGTTTTACACAGTCCGACTGGAAAATTGGAGGCTTCAAAAGTGCCTGGGTTTGGTGACCCAGTTCAAGACAGACGGTAAAATCTAATGTAGTGTGCAATTCACAACACAACGTCTTTTCTGAAGTAGCTCAATGTAGAGATGAAGAGGTGTGAGTGAAGCAGAGAACTAAATCTAATCAAAAAGAAAAGCTCAAATGTACAACTTCAGATGAATATCGTAACATACTGACAGCTAGAAGTTCATAAATGCAAGTAAAGAACTGTTTAAAGAACAGAAGGTGAATGAAATTAACGGTCTTTGAAAGCTGCTTTGAAACTATCTGTATTGTAAAAAGCGCTATATAAATAAAGATGACTTCATTTCTGTGAAAAACATAATTTTTCAGAGTTATACTGAAAAACCTTTACATGGAAAAATGAAAAAACCTCCAGGCTAAGCAAAAGTATCTGCCAATGACGTGAGAAAATTCTGCTTGATACGAACAAGACAAAAAACTTCTTTAAAAAGTTGTTACGCAAGAAGAAATCTTCAAATTTAGATATTATAACTAGATTCAAGCAGCACAAATTATGAAACCAATGCAAAAAGTCAAATAAAGCATTTTTTTATTTGTGGTTGGTTCTAAATAAATGTAAAGTTCATTGGATCATAATATTATAAAAATCTTTGTGTCAGAATGTGCAAACATTGTTTTCTAAAAATAACAATCATTTTGCTCTTAAAATAAGAAAATATGTCTTGAAATTTCTGATTGCAAAATATAGAGACAAAATATACCGTCACTTTAAACTTTGTTCTCAAAACAAGCAAAATAATCTTTTACTTTTAGTTCTAGGCGAGTACATTTATCCTAGAAGAGAAAAACAAGATTTATTGCTTTATCTGAAGACCCTTTGACTCAAGGTTTGAGGTCCTGACGGGACGGTCGCTGAGATACTCACGCAGGTGAACAGCAGCGCCCCGAGGGAAGCGTAGACGATGTGCAGGATCTTGTTTTGGAACACAATGCAGAGCAAAGAGCCGAGGAGCAGGACGATCAAACACACGAAAAGAACCCCCCAGCAGGAAGTGAAGTCATATTTGCTCTGTTTTTGAAAAAGGAATAATGAGCATGAGTGGTGATTAATCACATGCAAAGAACCAGAAGAAAAACCCATTCACACCATTAACGATGATTCTGCCAGCCAATCAGAATCAGTCTGGCTTTAAATGTTATTATGGTTCATCAACTGGAAAAAAATAGTCTCTCTTATAGTTTTGCTGAGGACTCTGCTATTCTCTTACACTTAGAACGACTTTTAGAAGTACATTTTGCATCGTTATTACAGCTTTAGTGCTAAGAGGCCTTAAAGCTCGGGAATTAAATCAGCTTAAAGGACTTTTTCCATCTGAAATAATAAACTAAGAGCAAAAATACTGTTTTTTCGATTAATGGTGATACTAAAATATCTAAAATGCTTCCAATACTCATTTTCCACAGAATAATTTTACTCAAACCCGCAGATTTTGTGCTCACGCCTAAAGACCACAAACATAGAGCCGACTTTCACAACTAAATGGAGTTATTTTTCACTCCTCATTGCGTTGCAATAGTCAAACAGACGTGTTCGCGATTGTTGACGAGGTTAATCAGCCCGATGCTTTTTCCAGGTCAGTCAGAAATCCACGTTAAATCGTGCGAGAGGTTCTGTTAAAAATAAATTGCAATTGTACACAGAGAACATGTGGAGACTGAAGAGATAGACCGCAAATGAGAGAGCAGTAAAAGAGCCGCGGGTTGGCCACCCCTGCACTAGATGGCACACAAAATTCAGTCAGCACTTTCTTAAGAACCGCTTTTGATGATGTGGAAAATAGGATCTTTAATAGCAATGCAAAGTTGATTGTGCACTAATTTTAGATTAATTCTAAAATCCTTTAAATTGAACAGTATTCAGAACAGAACAAAGTGACTAAACTAACTAAACTGAAAGTAACCGGCGGGCTCACATTAACCTAACTCTCATTCGGTACATTTCTGCATTTATCAGACGCTTTTATCCAAAGCGACTTGCATCGCATTCAAGAAACACATTGACATTCTAATCAGTTCTTGCTTTCCCTGGGAATCGAACCCTTGGCCTTAGTGTTGCAAGCGCCACTCTCTACTGTTCTAGCGATAGGAAATCAATTTAAATGCTGAGTGGATAGTATAAAGTGAGCAATAAATGTCAAACCCTGCATGTTGCAATTATGTTGTTGGTGACATAAAAAAGGTATGAAATCAGATAGAAAACAAATAAAGGAAAACTATGAGAGCACTAGAGTTAAAGGGTCTAGAGAGCAGAGCTGCCGGGGAGAGAATGAAGGGTCGTGAGCAAACAAACCTGCAGTGAGAAAATCACAACAGTGAAGCAGACGACCGCAGTGATGCCCACAGCCATGATGACCGCATCCGTATCATAGAAGCTGGCAACCATCCCAACCATATACGACAGACTCAGGGTCAGGATGGACTGAGAAAGAGAGAAAATACAATACACACACAAAGTAGAGATTCATCCATATTGGATTTTTTCTGATACTATATGCGTTTTTTAAAGAAAGACAATCAAAAGATTATTGTACTCATACTAATAAAAACATATTGGATGTGTTTGTCTTTTTTTCCTGTGACAGGGTGACCCAGAGAGAAAACGTAAGAGTTTACATTGATTTAAATGGTAGATACGGTTTAATGTGTCACTAAAATATCAATAATAGCCAATAGTTTATGCATAATGAAGGAGTTTTAGTCATAAACATGCCCAAAACTCACAAGGACTCTTATTTTGAAATGTATAGGCTTTACTACTCCCACTGCTCTTTCAAAAGAAAAGAGGTATAAATATGCACTCTTAAAACCATCTACAACATATTATATTATAAAAACCATAACGTAAACATTATCAGTTTGATCAAAAGTGGTTCGTAAACAATCGTAATCATAAACTACAATGCGATTCTGTTGAATGAGCAGCAGCGTTTCAACTCTGAAATGTGTAGCGCTCAGATTTATTTAATTGAATCACATAATTTTTTAAAATTACATAATAATAACAACTCTGTTTTTCTGTCCCCAAATGTAAGATCTCTTAAATACTAATTCAGGGTTTCTGCAGGTCCCTAAAGTCTTAAATTTGGTTTGATATTTATTATTATTATACATTATTATTGATATTTACAAATAAATTATATATTTATTAAATGTAAATATACAATATAATAAACATTCTATAATTTATATATATAATTAGCAATATTAGATATATATTGCATATAAAAACATTAGATAGTTGTGTAAATATGTGCATCTGTACCAGAGCCACCAGGTTCCACGGGTGCTTGCGGCGAAACTCTCCACAACAGCTGAGAACGATCAGCGACACAAAGAAGATGACGTAGGACACGTAGTACGTCCACCGATTTCTCCGTACAAACACCTTGACGTCGGTTACAAAGGTGAAAACGGCAACAAAAGAGCAGGTGACCAGCAGCTGCACAGTCAAGACCATAAACACCTGAGGAGAAAGAGACCAAACAGTGTTTCTCTATCACACGCTGAACTCCTACATTCAATCAGTGTATATTTATATTCTATATATATATTTATATATTAGATTCTGTGCATTACTGTCTACCTTCCTTATGAAGGCCTGTCGGATACTCTTATCTTCCCAGCCAGAGTTTGCAAAATCATCATTGCCGTAGTAAGAGGGAGGTCCATCTCCACCATGATATCCAGGGCTTTCCATAGAAACTGCCGAAACACAAACACAAATAATAAATGTAATGGGTGAAATCGAATGCATGTAAGAGCCCTCCAATGTACACTGAAGAACAGGACCGATTTAAACCGTTTTATAGCTTTGGCAACGGAAAGCACATTTCATAGCATCTACAGCACCAGAAACGCCTCTTAACAATACAGATGTAAAAACAAACAGCAGAAACTTGAGGATGAGGTAAAGAAAGAACAAATGACACATTTAACCTTGACTAACACAAGTACAGTAATACCTCGGTTTACGAGCGACTTGGTATACGAGAAAATCGGTGTACGAGCATGGAGGGTTGAATCGGTGTACGAGCTTTGTATCGGAGTGCGAGCAAATTTTTCCCTCACCCACGCGCATTTTTGTCCTAACGCTCTGCATCTTCACGGGCATTTGTACTGGAAATATCCTAATGACAGCCTCTCATAACACAGTCACGCAGTCCCAACCCCTTTATCACCCCTTAAAGCATTCATTCTCTCAGCCTCGCTCTGTCAGCAGTTTAACTTCTCTCAGCCTCTATTGTTCACGTAGTGAAATATATATGGGGTTCATGAATTAATTGTCTCCTCACTACTCTCCACTCTGGAGCTCGCTTTGGTGTCGCGCGAGTCTCCCGGCGCTCGCGGTAGTCGCGTGCGCGTCTCCCGTTCCACGACTCACTCTGGATTATCACTTTGTTTGTTTACTGCACTATTATAATAAATTCACTCATTTGCACTTGAATCCAGGTTTTGTGTTTTCCCCCTCCCTCGTCTGTCTCTCATCTCCTTCATGCCAGCAGACGCTGCTCAAAGTGAGTTACAGTAAATTGTCAAGTATTTTTAGAGTTTAATTGTCTAAAGTTTAATTGTCTGTTTAAAGAGTATTTATATGAGATCTTAATGGTTATAATTTTAACTGTAATTAATAGGGTAAAAAAATAAAAATAAAAAATAAATATTTAAAATGGGCATTTATGGTCGTGTGGAACGAATTAATTGATTTTAAATGCATTCTTATGGGGGAAATTGTTTTGGTGTACGAGCATTTTGGGATACGAGCTCGCTCGTGGAACGAATTAAACTCGTAAACCGAGGTATTACTGTATTAAACAAGTACTTAAAATGTATTTAACCAGAAAACATGGGAAGTTACTGATCTTTAGAGAGTAAAACTAGTGGTTTCCATCCAAAATTGCAAATAAAGTTGTGTCTCATGTTAAGAGAGCCAAATTGTCACTTTCTAGCAAACTGACATAAAATAGCAATCTGGCTCTTTTCCCTCTGTCATAAACGAGTCTCAGAGCGTCAGATGAAACTCAATCATCGCTGTCATGTTCTTTTGCGTTGGGATGCTGGTGTTTGGGAACAAGTCGCTTCAGGATGAATTAAACCAAATCATTCTGATCACAGACTTTGACTCGGGCGTTTCAGATCCAAACCAACATTTGAGATGCTGCGATGCCATTGGTCCATCGGTCACTCCGGTTATCCAATCACAGTTTCTGATTAGATGCTGCGATGCCATTGATCCTTGTCTGTGCATCAAGGGATTTATTCAGTAAATGTGTTTCCATCGTCCTTCAAACTTAATCCGCCAAAGTATGTGTTGTTATGCACTTTTTTTTAATTCATGCACATCTTTCCATTTCCATCTTGTGTTTTTTCTGCAATATCCCAACATTTGCATAACAATAGGTTGATCGACACAAGGCTTATTGTTCATTAGAAAACAATTTTACTCAACCTGTCTAAATTATTTAATAAGACCAAGTAATTTTACATTTACTTTTATGCATTTATCAGACGCTTTTATCCAAAGCGACTTGCATTGCATTCTAGAAACACATTGACATTCTAATCAGTTCTTGCTTTCCCTGGGAATCGAACCCATGACCTTGCCGTTGTAAACGCCAATGCTCTACTGGTTGAGCTACAGGAAGGCTAAAGGAATGCCATTGAATCAAGTAATATTTCCAGAGTAAAAAACAAGCAAGTAACTTTCCTACTAGTGCTTACCATTAGGATCTACCCCGAAGGCAGGCTGTCCGGGCCCCTGCTGGTAAGGACTCTGAGGGTACGGCCCCTGAGCGTAGGGCCCCTGAGCGTACGGCTCCTGTGGGTACGGCATCTGTGGGTGAGGGTACGCTGCAGGGCCGAACCCTGGTGCCGTAGGTTGGTTGTAGCCGGGCTGGCCGTAACCAGGCTGGACGTAGGGCCCCGGAGCCATGTAAGGAGGGGCCACCGGACCCTGGCTGTAGTTGGGCGGAGGCATTCCAAAGGCATCAACTTTGGGCGGCCCGTAGACACTGTTGTGAAGGGGGTTGTTCTCCCCCATCATGGGGTAGTTAGGTTTTTCCTGGGACATGTCTCCTTCCCTCACTGGAATCCTGGGATTGACAGAAAAACAGAAAGGTTCAAATGTAAATAAAGGACAGTGTAGCAATTGTAGCAATGGAGAAAAACCTGGTTTATCCCAAGGTTTTTATCTCCATTCTGTCACTGATGGAGTTTGGGTTGCTTCCCAGTCGCCTCTGGCTTGCTTAGTTGGGGATATTTAATATGCAGCAATATTATTGATCTGATTGCATCATACTGTACAGATTAAATTAATTTAATTATTTATTATCTTTATATCAGAGCTGAATAAACACTGAACTGAGTTCAGCTGAAAAATAAGCAAAATATTCCTGTCTCTCTATAACAATCTGTGTCGTATAAAGCGCTATTGAAATAAAGCTGACTTGACTAGTACAATAAATATTTACATCAATAAACTAGTTTTTAGTAGAGATGCAGATATTTATATAATATTATTATAACATAGAGATTATATCTTTATATAGATTGTTTAACAGTAAGTGGCGAAAATTGACTGATAAAAAAAATATGCCATTGAATCATTCGTTCCAAAATTTGTGAAACGAGCGAAATCACGAAATCATTCATTAAAATCCATTTAAAATAAATAATACAAATTAATTAAATATTTTTTAAATAAACTGCAGGATTATTGTCAGAATCTCAAGTAAAGGGCATATTATTTTGTTTTTTCTATTTTATAATAATAAAACATTGTCAGTTAAACATTTATATTTATCCGTCTTATTTTTAACGTCATTTGCTTCCAGTTATTTTTCCCGTTATGCGACTGAATGTCGCAAACTGGTTTTTGCAGTCATATTTTAATTTATTATCATAATCATAAACACTAGATTATGGTGCATAATTTAATTGTTTAATTGTTTATTATCGCAGCGGCCAGTTAATGAATCTGAATTCTCAATTAATGTTAAAACGTTAACATTGCAGTTCACATGATTGTTGATACTCGTATTTAATCATTAAGGTCATAAAACCAGAACACGGATGCATTTAGATGGAAGATTCAAGAGTAAAAGATGCAAATTTGATGAAACCAAACGAGAAATTATTTTCAGACATCATCAAACTAGTAACAGAATGGATGTGAATGTCAACATAACTCACAAAAATTAAGGACAAACTAGCAAAAGTAAACCGCTAGAGAGGTTTTCTGAGGATTGCGGTCTAACCGCTGATACGGTTTGGTTTAAGAAGGATAGAAAAGGAGATCAATCCTCTTAGCAGACATGCGGTGGATGAAGAGACTTCACAGAGGGAATTACATTCTGCTTCAATGAGCTGAACACTAAACAGTTTGTGCTAGTCACTGTGTCACTGAGTGTTAGTGAACAGGGTCTGTTCGCTTATTTACCTTCATTCTTCCTGCATAAAAACTGGGTTAAACTATGGTTGGAAAACCAGCACTCAAAACTACAAACTTGGCTATTCTGAGAAACAATGACAAATCCAAGCAGTGCTTCTTAAGCAACTTACTAATCAGAAATATACAAGTTTATATTGATGTTTGATCATCAAATCATAATATGATGATTTGTGAAGATCATGTGACACTGAAGACTGGAGTAATGATACTGAAAATACAGCTTTAATCACAGGAATAAATGACACTTTACTATATATTCACATAGAAAACAGCTGTTTTACACTGATATAATATTACACTGTTTTACTGTATTTATCACCTAATAAATTCAGCTTTAATCACAGGAATAAATGACACTTTACTATATATTCACATAGAAAACAGCTGTTTTACACTGATATAATGTTACACTGTTTTACTGTATTTATCATCTAATAAATCCAGCTTTAATCACAGGAATAAATGACACTTTACTATATATTCACATAGAAAACAGCTGTTTTACACTGATATAATATTACACTGTTTTACTGTATTTATCATCTAATAAATTCAGCTTTAATCACAGGAATAAATGACACTTTACTATATATTCACATAGAAAACAGCTGTTTTACACTGATGTAATATTACACTGTTTTACTGTATTTATCATCTAATAAATTCAGCTTTAATCACAGGAATAAATGACACTTTACTATATATTCACATAGAAAACAGCTGTTTTACACTGATGTAATATTACACTGTTTTACTGTATTTATCATCTAATAAATTCAGCTTTAATCACAGGAATAAATGACACTTTACTATATATTTACATAGAAAACAGCTGTTTTACATTGATATAATATTACACTGTTTTACTGTATTTATCATCTAATAAATTCAGCTTTAATCACAGGAATAAATGACACTTTACTATATATTTACATAGAAAACAGCTGTTTTACATTGATATAATATTACACTGTTTTACTGTATTTATCATCTAATAAATTCAGCTTTAATCACAGGAATAAATGACACTTTACTATATATTTACATAGAAAACAGCTGTTTTACATTGATATAATATTACACTGTTTTACTGTATTTATCATTGTCACAATGAGGTTGTGACTATACGTGTTTTTGGAAGAGACTCTTACCATTGGACTTTGAACATGCATGCATTTCACATGATAACATGACATATGATTGATTTTGCACGATTTGGATACTCCTAAACCTGTTCATAGTAAATGACAACATTTGAATTGACATCATTTGTTTCTTCCCGCCAAGAGAGGGCATGGGTCATTGTTCTCATGGGGGGGGGTCTTCTTGATGACTGGTTTTAATTCTTGTTAGAAAATTGTTAAATCTTAATGAATATTACAGTTTTATTTTGTTTCAAATGTTAAGAGGTTTTTGTATTATTATTATGGTAATGTATTTATGGGTTACTATGTGACTGTTTTCCTTGAATCTCTCTGCTACCTTTTTTTCTAAATGGTTTAGTTCAAAGGGGAGGGGCGTGGCCTTTTTAAAGATGGCCTCTCAGAGCTGTAGGGAGATGAAGGTGGAGAGGTAAAGTGAATGAGCTCATGGCAGTTTGGGCCAATTTATTGGTATAGCCAAACTTTTTGTTTGCTTATCTCTTTTGATTATTGTATTCATTTTCAGTCTTTGTGAATGTCATTTGCATACCGTTGGGGACATTGGTTTAATTTATTGGTTTATTTATTTATTTTTGTTTTTGGACACTTGGAATAAACTCTAAATGTTTGGATTACAATATCCAGTCACTTCATTTTGCGCCTCCAACCGCGGGTACATGCAGAGAAAGGGTGCTGTTGTGGACCAAAACCCTCGGAGGCCCCTTGTCTCTGTTACAATCATCTAATAAATTCAGCTTTAATCACAGGAATAAATGACACTTTACTATATATTCACATAGAAAACAGCTGTTTTACACTGATATAATATTACACTGTTTTACTGTATTTATCATCTAATAAATTCAGCTTTAATCACAGGAATAAATGACACTTTACTATATATTCACATAGAAAACAGCTGTTTTACACTGATATAATATTACACTGTTTTACTGTATTTATCATCTAATAAATTCAGCCTTGGTTAGCAGAAGAGACTGAACAGTAGTGTATATAAAATATGTCTTAACTGAAACTCCTGATGTCCCTGAAAGCCTCACAAAGTCACAGAGCAGATGCATGTCTTGATTATTTCCATGAATATTTTGCTCATTTTGTAATATATGGAAATATGTCAAATTCATCACATGCCACAACAGAATAATCCATTAAACCGGATCAAATGAGATCACCTTATATTTCTGCAAAGCTTTTTCCAAATGTGCATGGAAGATGCATTTCCCAGCTAAAACCTCTCACCACCACCTCAGCCTGTTATTATCCATGTGGATGAAGACATTTGAAGTTAAATATGACCCCATTGCTCCTATATAATCCAAAGAGATGTGCTTTTACACTACGCTTAAGGGCACAGATTAAATGACAATAGCATTGTGCAAAATAAACCGATGCGGTTCATGGACGCTTAAACGGCAGCTTAATAATGGACTCTTTTCACATTTCCGGGGTCCTCAGAAGCCAAAATCATCATAGTAGGAAACATTTTCTTGCATTCCCATTTGCTCAGATAGCATTTCTATGATTTTACAAAACTATCCAAAAACATGGAGAGTCAGGAAACTGATCACAGCAGTCAGAAAAGAGACGTCAGATTTGCAGTCGCTCCCTCAGCCGCTCTATTGGAAACTACTTCAACTTCTTTTCTGAAATGTAATGCAAAGGCAATATAAACAGAAATCAGTGCTGAAACTCTGAAAATGCATGTGTTTCTTTGCACTAGCGGGTGTAATCGAGCACTTGCATGCATCCATGAGCGTATAACGGCCAACAAAACACAGCAAACCAACGCACAGATACGGCATTTGCAATCGCCCTAAAGAAAACAGCCACCAAATGCTCAACTAATACACAACACAAGTGTGACTTTGCGAAGGACCCATGGTTTTGTTTTAAGATTTACAGCCCGTAACTGAAAAACAGGCACAGGCTGAGGAAATGGTCATGGGTATTGAGGTGTATAATGTGCTGAGAGGGTCAAAACTGGGATGATGAGTAGGCCTGAATGTTATCCGGGAAGGCGGTGACTAAGCAAATAGTGAGAACCGAGAACATTAATGTTCAGAGAAAACCAAATAATGTTTAAAAAAATAAAAGATTTCATTGACAAATCTCACTCCAGCATCACAAGCGAAAGCACATGACGAGTGAAACGCCAATAAAATGCAACGTCACGCTGACGGAAAGCGGCAAAGTCTCACACATTAGCAGGTTTTCCGTTTGTTTGTTTTGTCTGCATGTTTTCAAACATGGATTTGACCAATTCTGTACTTGTTCTTTTCCTGGACAAAAATAAACCATTAGAGTCTGTGTACGGCAAGCCGTTTAAACATTAATTCTAGTAATGTTAATTCATTAACTAGTATCTATTTTTAACACTTTTTATCAAATTCACTTAAAATATTTCACTATTAACTATTAGTACTTATTTATTAGATACAGTACCATTACTTATTTCAATAGTATTTGTGATGTATTCTAACTGCTTCTGGTACCTAGACCGGTTTTACTTTCAGTAGGTAAATAGTATTATTAACAATAGTTGATAATTACAGTTTTTCTAGCAGTTATTTATTGGACACTTATTTATTGATCTGTCAAATTAACTTTAAATTAAATTTCAGATATGCAAAAAACTGTTGAGCTCACTTTTTTTGTAAAGTCGGTTGTTATTGCATTATATTTATATTTATTTTAATAATATACATAATATTTTACATAATACATAATATTATGCTCACTGCTGTCTCTTGTGGCCAAAATAAATTTTGCAATAAAAAAATTTTTTTGACTCGTCTAACATAAACAGATTTCCGCAAATAAATGTTGGTCAACATACGTTTGCACGTTAAGAAATTGTTTTTCGTTATCATCGCAACCATTACCTTGTCCAGGTTTGAATGTGCTTCTCGTGTATCAAAATTATTTGTGCACGTGACAGACGAGAATATATATGCATGTATATATACGTGTGTGTGTGTATAAATATGTTTTCTTTCTTTGCTTGTTTAGTAATCTC
Organism: Rhodeus uyekii; assembly: GCA_037043235.1. Taxonomy (NCBI): domain Eukaryota; kingdom Metazoa; phylum Chordata; class Actinopteri; order Cypriniformes; family Acheilognathidae; genus Rhodeus; species Rhodeus uyekii. The sequence continues at coordinate 1,002,008 of JAWRVZ010000217.1, read as the reverse complement.
ATAGTCACAAGCAACATGATAGAAACCGAAACAACGTCTCTATATAAAGCAGCAGTTTTGAGGCTCCAGAAGGAAAGTGCCGTGTAACACCAACCTTATTTTTTGCGGCATTCATTATGGGATTCGAAATAGATTCATAAAATAACTATTTTAAATGTATTATTAATGTATTTAAATGTATTTTTGACTGTTTTCACTGGTTTCCCAACTTTTATACTAATCAGTTACAAATAAAGTGAGTCATTCCTAATCGTAATTAGACATTTTCCCCAAATACTGCAGCTCCATTAGTTGAGAATCAAGGATAAAGCAGCTTGCCATATGAACTGAGCTCATCAGGAACCGTTATTATTATTATTATTATTATTATAAGACAGGACTAGAAACAAAATCAAAGATAAACATCATAATGACTCCAATTAATTAAGATTTTACACAGAAACTCTGACGGTTTAAATGGTCCACATTAGTGACCATAAGAGACCCTGATATCAACATTCAAATGCCACTTTCCTCCATTCAGTAACAAAATTTGTCAGGAAATCCACATCCACTTTAAAATATAAACACAATCAAACCGTTGATTAGCTCATTTACAGCTGGTATAATAAGGCTAAGCTAACCATTAATCTTAATCCGCTTCGTTTCTCATTACTGTTATTATTATGATGACACAAAACAACAGTATTTGTCTCGACGTGTCAAATAAAGCAGATTATATCGTGAAAACATCTCGAGATTAACGTGTTATTCGCATTCTGTGATTTTGCGCACAAACACCTGCGTTATTCTAGCACGTTCGCGAAGAAACGAGCAGAAAAATCGCGCGGACAGGGAAACACACAGCCTTACCCTTCAGATCAGCAGAAGCTCAGAGAAACACAGCGTTTGATTGTGAAATAATGATAATAACCGCAGAAATAAAGCGCGTGTTTTGGCCTGAAGCTCTGAATCCGTAAGCCACGCCCACGACATACGTCACAAGCTGAGCGAGAAGTCACGTGACACGTGAGAACCGTCCACGTGCTTACAAGCTCAAATATGACATAAATAGAAATGTTTTTATGTATTGATCAAGCATCATAAATGCTCGATCCAAATTTAATTATTTATATCAAAAATTCCTATTTCGATGAGTGATGACGTCACTATTGATGCTAAGAATTAACATGTATATTTGTGATGCTCAATCCATACACAGAGAGAGAGAGAGAGAGAAAGAGAGAGAGAGAGAGAGAGACAGACACTCTCTCTCTCTCTCTCTCTCATACTACATAGATAGATAGATAGATAGATAGATAGATAGATAGATAGATAGATAGATAGATAGATAGATAGATAGATAGATAGATAGATAGATAGATAGATAGATAGATAGATAGATAGATGCAGGATGTCAATTTGAGATATCAATTCAGATTTCATTATTTAAAATGCAAATTCGTGATGCTATTAATTAAATTGCAAGAAAAAATTGGGAAAAACATTTTCCGAAAAGTTTGTGGAATTTTTTTCCAAATTTTCCAAAAGTCTAGTAAAAATGTTCACTATTTAAATCTCACTATTGGCTGCTATTCAAATTCCATTTTTGATATCAAGGATTGATTTCTTACTAGTTGAAATTAAAGTTTCTCATCAAAAACAATTCTTACTGGTAAACCTTTATTTTTTATATAATAGTATATATTATATTATATTATATTAAAATAATCCAACACTAATATTAATGATGCACCGATATACACATTTTGGCTGATACTGATAACCGATAATTCTTTATATTTGAAAGTCGATAATCAATATATTGGGCGATAAAGCAAAATCCAATATTCTTATAATTGTATGTATATGACAATATTCATGTTATATCTCAGATTTGCTCTTAACTGTATCTTCGTTTTTGGAAGTGATTTCTATCATATTTCAGGAAGTTCAAAACCATCATGGTGAACAGACACATCTGAAGTAATAAATATAAATATTATTTATAAGCTTTAATATATCGGCCAAATCCTCTTATGGGGCCAATAATGATAACATAAAAAATCACATATATCAGCTGATATCGATATGGTGGTCGATATGTCATGCATCCCTAATAAATATATTATTTACAAAACAAATAAATAATATTAATAATGTAAAAAACATAAAAACGTGTATGAGGGCATTGGAGTCGAAATGGTTGAGAACCACGTTAAGTTTTAATGACTGTTAAAGTTTTATAAGCCAAGAACATAAAACACATATTGCATAAATGTTCTTCACATTTGTTTAATAAATGTTTTCACAACATATTTACAAACAAGTAGTCGACACCTGAATTGAAACCGATCAGAATAAAGTCATTGGCAGCACTGATCTGGGATTTTCCACTATGGCCATAATCTTCAAAGCATGTGATGACCATGTTTGTTTTATTTGGTCTGAGAGATTTCAATGACCGTCTCATGATCTTTCCACAGTTTTCACCTAGTGGCAGTTCCTACGTAGATTGTCCAGTCCGGTCTTGCTGATCGTCCCATACGACTGAGAGTAACTGCCTAGTTTGGCGCGAGGATCCCCAGCAGCAGAAACATTCGAATTACTCTGGAATACCTTCTTGCTGAACCTTGGAGGAAGCTTGGCATCACGTGAATGCGAACTAGACCGCTGATTCTGCACAGTGAGACATCATTAAGATACCATTAGAATGTAAAGCATTCTATTAGACATGACATTCACAGAAATCAAGGTAATTAAAGGGAGAGTTTGCCCCAAAAATGAAAAATCTGTCATTTGAACCAATGAGGTTCATTCTTGTTACGCAACATGTTTGACCTTCAGCAAGAACCGATGAGGTTCATTCTCATGTTACGCATCCCGATTGAGCTTCAGCAAGAACTAAAGAGGTTAATTCTTGTGTGTTCTGTTGTTATTTTCTTCTAGAACTGCTGTACAGCCGTTTGCTGCTTTGAAACAATCTATATTGTAAAAAGCGTATATAGTGCATAGTATATAAAACAGTGGCTTGACAAAAAGATCTTAATTTGTGTTCTGAAGAACGAAAGTCTTACGGATTTAGAATGACACGAATAACTAATGACAGAATTAACCTTTTTGGTCGAACTATCCCTTTAAGATGAAGTATTTTAGTCAAAGGTTTAGCATTACAAGAATCATTCATGGAAGAATGCACACATTAGAGCAGATGGCAGTACGTATGTGGCACTGATTTATATACTTGTGACACATTCAGACCCAACAAATGGCTTGTGTTGGTAGATTCAATGTTCACATGTCAGAGTAAACAAGAGCGTTATTATGCAAACTGGTGAATTTATGGTGAAAGAGACAGACGCTGTGATTTCTCTACTCACCAAGCGAGCCGAGGTGACACATAACCCAGGGGAAACAAAGGGTTCATCCTTGCGAAGCAGAGGATTATTTTGCGGCGGTGCGAGAGTGAGAGAAAAAGAGTGTGTGCGTCCCACAGGGGCGGAACGACCTCGTTGCTCTACACCCTGATGGAAAGAATGGACAAATAAATTATGTTAGCAAAACATTTGCACCATATTACCATTTACTGTCTATAAATGAGTGCCCCTATTATGCTATTTTAGTTTTTGAGACTCCTATAATTTTTTAATACATAATTCCAAGATAGAAAAACACTTTAATGTTATCCTAATATGCATTGTAGCATCAGCTCTTCTCTCACAGTGTCTGAAATGGTTAGTTTGAAGATTCAGTCTCTCTAAACTCCACCTCTCTGAGAGCTGCTCTGCTCTGATTGGTCAGATAGCCCAGTTTGCTGTGATTGGTCAGAAACCAAAGGCTCATTATCATATGTGAATTTCAGCTCTTGATTGATAGATACGAAAATTTATGTTGTAGGTTTTATCGTATCAATCTCATCAAAGTGGATTTGCTTTGGCAGCAGAAACAGCGTCTTTTCCGCATGAACAACATGAACTAAACTCTTCCAGTCTCGGACACAATGACAGGGCGGGGCAAACAGACACCAATCAGCCAATCAACACCAGAGGCGGGACTTATGCTAATGAGCCACAAACCTGCGCAGGTTCAGCAGGAAGTGAGACTGAATTACTGACGACTAAACAATTTCCTTAATGTCAATTTCTGACAAATAAGTTTGCATTTATCTGCAATTTGAGCTTTAAAACTTTGCAGACCATTCACGGACAGCTAGTATTACACACTACATGAACGGTATTATCCCAAAAAGCATAATAGGGGTACTTTAAGTGCTAAGAGAGGCAATAGGACGTACCACAGAGCCATTAGCTCCATCTGTAGGCAGAACACCACCAGGTTCCTGATTCCTCCTCCCAAACCGCTGAGGAGGAGATGGGTAACGGAGCGGTTTGACCGAATCATCTGGAAAATAAATGGATAATGCCTTATATGCTATCCAATCAGTAATATACTCCCAAAGTACAATTTTTTAAATGTTTTTGAAAGAAGCCTCTTCTGCTCAATAATACAGTAAAACGGTGTAATATTATATCAGTGTAAAACAGCTGTTTTCTATGTGAATATATAGTCTGATATAAAAAATCTGATATACCGGTAGTCAACTAATCGGAATTGAGCATTAAGACCTTCAGTGTAAATACAACCCAAGTGTATTAATTGAATGTAGCAGAACTCACTCGGCATGTGTGTGATGGGGTTATAGGAGGTTTTGCCAGCGCTGGGGCTCAGAGTCGGGCTGCTGCTTTCCTGAGTTTTCTCAGGCCGGCAGACAGGTTTTGCTCCAGCTCCATTATGGCTCTTCTTGTCACTGGGAGATTTCCTCTCTTGATCTCCATCCACACTACGCTTACAATCTCCTCCATCACCATTTATTTTGTCCATTCCACTGTCCTCATTCACTTCTGTAGTTTTCTCCTCTAATTTCTGCCTGACATGAGGTTGCTTTTGCACATGCCGAGAGGCCCTTTTATCAAGGATCATCTTTTATAGTAGAATTTGAGAAGACAGAGAAAAAAAGTCATTTTTAAACCTTTTCTATTACATCAAGTTCAGTATGGAGTAAATCAAGGCTCAATATTAGGACCGTTGCTTTTCATCCTGTACGTTTTCTATGTGAATATATAGTAAAGTGTCATTTATTCCTGTGATTAAAGCTGAATTTATTAGATCATAAATACAGATTATTATCAGTGTTGAAAACAGTTTCATATTTTTGTGCAAAAGATTTTTTGATGAACAAAGTTCAAACGAACAGAATTTATTTGAAATAGAAAACTTTTATCACATTACAAATGTCTTTACTGTCACTTTTGATCACTTTAAAGTATATTTGCTAAAGTATTATGTTCTTTCAAAGAATCCTTTGAACAATAGTGTAAACTTCAGTGTCGGATTATTTATGCCTTGGTCAATGTGATACGCTTTCAGAAGGAAGTTTCTGTCACTGTGACACAGCGTTTGTTAACATAACACAGAAATCACATGAACACACACAACATTATGACGGTTCTTGAGAGAAAGCAAGAGGACAAAGGTCAACAGAAATCTATGAAAAATGAGAAAATAATTCATGGAAAGTTTCCACTCACCTCATAGAGTTTGTTCCTGTACTGAGTAACAGAGAGTTGGACGTCATCGTCCACCGGCAAAATTACATCATAGAGCAAACCTGGCTCTCTGGCTGGGTTGTGAAATCTGCCAAGCAATATAGAAAGAGGATTAATATTTTTTACTGTTCTATTATTTCTTCATCTACTTACAAATTCGTTTTTTTTCATATTATACTCATTTAATAATGATAAAAACTCAAAAACCATTGGCCAATATGACTTACTGTCGACATGAAACACTAATTATGCTTCTGTAATGACACATTTATAATTAAAACTGAATATTCAACAAAACGAAATTGAATAACTTGAAGATAAAATGTCAATATATAAATAAGTTTGCATTTTAAGTTGTTTTTAATATTCTGTATTACCTTAAAATTTAAAAAAATAAATAAACATGAATGCGTTTATGTTAACTGCTTTGTATTAATGTTAACCAGACGCTTTTATCCGAAGTGACTTGCATTGCATTCAAGAAACACATTGACATTCTAATCAGTTCTTTAACACTTTATTAATATTTGAATAAAGGGTGAATACATCACTTTTGGCCACAACCGTACATTATTATTTACAATCATTAAATAAGACCCTAAAGAAGCGACACGTACTTGGACACATAAGGATGATGGAGAGCTTCCTCTGCACTGAGTCTCTTGTCTGGATTGAAAACCAGCAGGCGCTGCACTAAATCAAGGGCATCGGGTGGCACTGATGCCGGCAGAATTTCCCCTAATGGCACCTGTGGTCTAAACACACATCAAGCATGATTATCACCTTAGCAGTCATCATTCAAGTTCAGCTAAACAACCAATCGGCAAGCAAACATGAATATGCTTAACGTACCTGAGCAGCATTCGCTGAATCACAGAAGCCCCATACTCTGATCTAATGGCCAACACATCTGCAAAATAAAACCACACACAGCCTATTAGTGAATGTTTGTGATTTAATAGCAACTCTGAATGTGCAGTATATGAGTTTTGGTTGTTGTCTGTCCAAGCTTTCCTATATCTCAAACAGTAGAGAGTGGCGCTTGCAACATCAAGGTCATGGGTTTGATTCCCAGGGAAAGCAAGAACTGATTAGAATGTCAATGTGTTTCATGAATGCAATGCAAGTCGCTTTGGATAAAAGCGTCTGATAAATGCATGAATGTAAATGTCTGGAAGAACAAGCCTCATGTGAGACACGAACTCACCCTCTGTAGAAGGATGTGGAATGACACACATGATTTTTTCGATTTGATTAATGGTAGACGTCCCAGGGAAGAGCGGCTTGCCCAGGAGCATCTCTCCCAGAATGCAACCTATGCTCCACATGTCCACACCTTTTGTGTACCTGCAGGAAATAAACGATTTGTTAGCATTATATATTATATATAAAGAGGCCATGTGATACCCTTTTACAGTCTTGATTTTTTTTACTAGTGCAGGTTTTCCTGCTGGAATGTTGAATATTTTCTTCCCAGTCTGTCTGAAACGCTCTGTTTAGTTCCTGTCTCTATGAAGCTCCTCCTTCTGAAAGCACACTATGCTCTGATTGGTCGGCTGGATCAGTGTGTTGTGATTGGTCGAGAGCTTCCATTGTGTTTGGGAAATGTCCCGCCCCTTTCCATAACCTCCAGATTCAACACACGACTAACTCACTCAAGCCCCGCCCCTTTATTCTACATATGAATTATTATAATGAGGAATATTGTGAGTGTTTGTTCCCGGGAAGAAACTCAAGACTCAATGGAGCTGTTTCAGGGGTTCAGAAACACTGACACTGATATACAGAAGAACTGGAGCACATTTAGGATCAAACAGCAACATCACACACATCACACACATCACACACTAAACAAAGATTTAAAAAGCATCATTGTGCTCTTTTAAGGGGAACGCACCGATTGGATCCCAGGAGAATTTCAGGCGCTCTGTACCATCGTGTTGCCACATACTCCGTCAAGGCAGGATTCACAGCATCCTCTTGGATCTGGTACAGCGATCTTGCCAAGCCAAAGTCGCACAGCTTCAAGAAGCAATCTGAGTCTAGCAAAATGTTGGATGGCTTTAAGAAATAAAGAAATAAATCAGAATCTATCTACTCATTTTCTATGAATGAAGTCATATTGAGCTGTTAAATAATGAAGTGGAAATACTCCAAGGCACTTGTGTGGTGAAGTAAAAAGCCTTTAATTAACTTGCAACGCCAAGGTCATGGGTTTGATTCCCAGGGGAAGCAAGAAACGTGTTTGGATAAAAGCGTCTGCCAAATGCATGAATGTAAATGTAAATGTACACAGCCTTCTTCAGGATACATATTAATTGTTCAAACGAGTCCTCTTAAACTAAACAATTAGTGGATAGCCAGAAATAAATAGCCCCTTAGTAATATTAAGTAGTATTTATTGTAATAATCTCCTAAGGGAAGCATGTACAGGATGAAAAGCAACGGTCCTAATACTGAACCTTGAGTTACTCCATAACAGTTGAATACACATACCTTTTGGTCTCTGTGAATGACGTTGCCTGAATGAAGATATTTTGTTGCTTTAAGAAGCTGGTACATTACATAACGCTTATGAATGTCTTTTAATAGACTTCCTTTCTTTATTACAGCATGTAAGTCTGTGTCTGGAAAGAAAATAATAGTTAATAAAGTGTAGACACAAATCACCTATTGCCACCATTAACATAATAATGACTAAATCTTAATGCAATAACTAGGAATTATGACTATTGCCATACAATATACAACGCAGCAAAGATCACACAAATGCTCTCCTACCCATGAATTCAAACACAAGGTAAATGTCTTTGTCGTTTTGGGCTCTGATGACATTTAGTAATTTAATTATGTTAGGATGATCCCCAAACTCCTGCAAAAGAGAAATTTGATAACTTGGAATTGTTTAAGTACACAACAGTTCAAAAGTGTTTTTAACAGTTTTATTGACACTAAACATATTTATAATGTTACAAAAGATTCTATTTCAAATAAAAGCTGTTCGTTCGAATTTCGAATTCATCAACAAAAAAGATGCATTATGGATTCCACAGAAACATGGAGCTCAACTCTTTTCAACTTTTATAATAATCATAAAATAATTATAATAGGAATAAATGACACTTACTATATATTCACATAGAAAACAGCTGTTTTACATTGATATAATATTACACTGTTTTACTGTATTTATCATCTAATAAATTCAGCTTTAATCACAGGAATAAATGTCACTTTACTATATATTCACATAGAAAACAGCTGTTTTACACTGATATAATATTACACTGTTTTACTGTATTTATCATCTAATAAATTCAGCTTTAATCACAGGAATAAATGTCACTTTACTATATATTCACATAGAAAACAGCTGTTTTACATTGATATAATATTACACTGTTTTACTGTATTTATCATCTAATAAATTCAGCTTTAATCACAGGAATAAATGACACTTTACTATATATTCACATAGAAAACAGCTGTTTTACATTGATATAATATTACACTGTTTTACTGTATTTTTGATCACATATATTCAGGTTTGATGAGCAGAAGAGACTTTTGAACAATAAGACTTTTCAAAAACAAACTTTTGAACAGTTAGTGCAAATATATGGGTTCAAACTTGTTTGGAAATATTCTTACCTGGAGGAGCATAATTTCTCTGAATGTTCTCTATGGGATGAAGGAAAGCAAATACATTTTAAAACAATTAATAACTGTACTGTACTTTCACCTATTTACACACAACAGTATAATAAAGTAAAAAAAACACTCAGTTTTATTGGACTATAACCTGAGCATCAGTTCGATTCCTAAAGGCATCAAAGATTTTCTTCACAGCGACAATCTCTCCTGTTTTTCTGTCCACAGCCTTCCAGACAATTCCATATGCCTGGGAGAAAACAGGAAAAGAGAAGGAAAACAGGCTAAAGATTCCCATCCTAAAGTTTAAAAGGCATCTGTATATTGTCATGTATAAAGACCCGATTAATATTGTTAAAAAATATCATAAATGCACAAAATATTTCGTATTTAATTGTATTAAATCATTGCACTTTTTCTACTCACTGTTAGATGAAAGTTAGATGCACTTCATTCATATATTTAATTTTTTTGTATTTTAATCATGCACATCAATTTATTATTTATTGAAATATTTTAAATATTATTTTACAATGCTTTTCTGTTTATGTAAAGAATGTTTCTCATTTAGTTTGGTCAAATTTAATTAAATTCAATCCTATTTTGTTTAATTTTAATGGAATTCTTTTATTTATGTTGTGGATTATTTTTATTTGAATAAAATATTATATTGTATAATTATTATAATATTTAGATAGTTGAATCTTATTTTTTTACACTGCATTTCTATGTTCAAATGAAATTGAACTTATTTAGTTACTTATTAGTGTTATCAAATGTATTTATTTTATTATTAAATTGTATTGCAATATTTTGATTAAATGCTTTTATTTAGTGTTAATATTTTTTATGCTTAATACATTTAGTTTTAATGTTAGTTACTTATTTTATTTAAATCACTTTAGTTTATTCATTTTTTATTTATGTGGCTCTTTAATTTTTATTTAAATAAATTTTACTTGATTACTTGATCTATTTTTATCTATTTATTTATCTATTTCAAACTTATCAATCTTTATTTTCATCAATTTATTTCAGTCTAAAGCATTAAATCATTATTTGTTTAACTTTTATCAAAGTTATTCATTTAGTTAGTTAAATCTTATGTTATTTATATATTTTTGACAGATTTTCTCTCCACTCTTCCACGAACCCCATGAGGGCCCCAGACCCCAGTTTAAACACCCCTGGCTTAAGACACACATTTTTATCCATACGAAGTGTGTGTACTCAGATTTCCTATTTTAGAGATTGCACTTTTACTCAAAAGTCACTTTTTATTCCATTTAGTTGCATTAGTCCCAAAATAAATGGCATAAATCCCAGAGTTAGTTCCTGACAGCACAAATGAATATATGAACACATGACAAAAACAATAGCCCATAATATTTAGATTAGATTAGTCTAAGCAGCAAATAGCCTTCATAACACCATCCGGCTGCTTATTATATATCTCAGTTTTTATCTTGCCACTTTTTAAACACACAAAAGAAGCAACTAACCCCTTTTCCAAGTCTTCTCTTGATTTCATACTTCAAGCTGATGTGTTCTTCCACCTCTGTGATGTTCATCCCGTCTTTTACCTGTTTAAACACTATGAGCATTAATATCTTACAGAGAATCAACGGCCTGATGAAAAGAAAAGCATCATTTGGTTTGTAATTGTTTGTCACCGTGGAGACGCAAATCTCTTAAAGGAGCCGCGCATGTTTTCTGATTCGCGAAAGGCCCGCCCCCTTCAGCAGCGCAGGTTCCGGAAGTATCTGTTGTCTTTCGTTTTGCCCAAAGGGGATTTTTGAAATAATCAAAGTGTTATAAATGATGAACCAAACCAAACAGCTGTGAGGCGCATCGCAACACCAACAAAATTTGATTTGAAGCAAAAAAAGCTTTTGAAAAAGAAAAAAAAGGACCAAAAATAAACACAAGACTGTGACCTTAACAACTTTAGTGAGGAGAAATACAATCCTATAAAGCACTAAAACACCATAATGAAATTTAAAACAATGGATAAAAATAAAACTACTCATTTACAAATGATTATTATATGTATACAAACTACATAAGTTTGTTGCAAATTGTGCGTGTATATATATATATATATAAATAAATACACACACACATATATATATATATGTGTGTGTGTATTTTTATTTATATATATATATATATATATAAATAAAGAAACATTTCAGTATTTTGCCTTTTTCAACTCCCTGATCGCTGGAATTCTCTGCACAGCATCATGGGTAATGTAGTTTTTCACCAGGAAGTCCACTTCAACATGATAATTTTTTTAAATAAGCTGAAATAATGTGATCAATAATCAACAACCTCATAGCTCGCAGAAGGGCTGGGATTAAAGGTTTAAAAGTCAGCGTTCAATTTTTTTTTTTACTGGAATATTTTGGCTTAATTTTTTTTACAGTGGAAGGAAGACGCTTCACCTTATTTACACTCTATGGTAGAGATTACTTGGAGATAGTTCAACCAAAGAAAAAGATTAGTATTTGTATCATTTGTACACAACATCAAAATCATCACAAATGGGTAAATTGTTTTTGAAAGTTATGTGGTTTATTTCAAAACTATTTTATTTACAATGGTCATTTAATAAATATGACTTATTACATAATCAAGTGAACTAGACCAACACCAAGCCAAGGACAGAGGACACCAAGATCTTAATCAAGCTTTGATATAAAAGTCAAGTTTATCAACCAACAAGAGTTAGAGTACTGTAAATAAACGAGCGCAATTAAAATCATATTATTTAAATACTAGGAAGAAAAAAAAAAACTATTTTAATAAAGAAAGTAAATGAGAAGATGGTGAAAAAGGTATTATACATTTAAAATAAAATGCAGCACTGAGAATTCAGTATCAAACCTTGCTCTATAATATACGTCTATCAATTCATATGTGATTTAACACATGTATTAATAGAAGCCAGCATGTTTTCCCTGTAATGCTGTCCTTCCTATCTTGCCCTCCCTGTCTGCGTCTCTTGCCTAACGATTTCAGTGATAAAAAAAATAATAAAAAGAGGTTGAAAGAGAACAAATTTGTGAACAATATAATCCTAATTGTATTAGTGAACAACGTTAGACATCTAAAGAAAGTAACGTGTAAGAGACACGGGCAAAACAAACAAGGGTTTGATAAAAAAGCTGGTGAACAGGAGATCAGAGAGGGAAGGAGCATTTAAGATGAGTGCAAGAAACGATTGAAGGCGTTGTAGGCGGACTCCAGGTCAAACAGCATCTGGCGAACCTGCGAGTCGTCCAGCTCATCCGACGCAGACATGCTGCTCAGCGTGGTCAACCTGTGAGGAACAACACTTCACGTGAGATTACAACATCTTATACTCAAATAACCCGTTATCTGGGTTTATATGCAAACCAATAACCCGACAACGACAGGGTTTACCAGACCCCGTTAATAAATCTGCCTATTTCCCCAGTTGTGACGTCAAAACATAATACTTTGCATATCTGACTTTGAGCAATTGTGGTGTTAAATAAAGCATCGGGTCTTGCAACGTCAGCGGGAAACTCATATATACTCCTCCTTACAGAAGCAGCTTTTTGACTGCATCACTTCTTATAAGAGAGCACTTTTACAGTGTTTTGGGTGAAGAAAGCGTATGAGTTTACGATGCATTTCCTCCTCTCTTAAGCGTTCGTTCTGTCTGGACACACTTTCATCCACAGTTCCTGTGTTTTCTATGTGAATATATAGTAAAGTGTCATTTATTTCTGTTATTCAAGCTGAATTTATTAGATGATAAATACAGTAAAACAGTGTAATATTATATCAGTGTAAAACAGCTGTTTTCTATGTGAATATATAGTAAAGTGTCATTTATTTCTGTTATTCAAGCTGAATTTATTAGATGATAAATACAGTAAAACAGTGTAATATTATATCAGTGTAAAACAGCTGTTTTCTATGTGAATATATAGTAAAGTGTCATTTATTCCTGTGATTAAAGCTGAATTTATTAGATGATAAATACAGTAAAACAGTGTAATATTATATCAGTGTAAAACAGCTGTTTTCTATGTGAATATATAGTAAAGTGTCATTTATTCCTGTGATTAAAGCTGAATTTATTAGATGATAAATACAGTAAAACAGTGTAATATTATATCAGTGTAAAACAGCTGTTTTCTATGTGAATATATAGTAAAGTGTCATTTATTCCTGTGATTAAAGCTGAATTTTCAGCATCATTACTCCAGTCTTCAGTGTCACATGATCCTTCACAAATAATTCTGATATGATGATTTGATCAACAAACATTTATGATTATTATCAATGTTGAAAACAGTTTCATATTTTTGTGGAAGCCAAAATTCATTTATTTTTCAGGATTCCTTAATGAACAAAAAGTTCAAAAGAACAGCATTTATTTGAAATAGAATTCCTTTTTCACATGAAAATAAATGTATTTACTGTTGCTTTTGATTAATTTTATGCATCCTTGTGGAATAAAAGTATTAACGCATTTCATTTTACATTTATATTTCTGCATTTATCAGACGCTTTTATCCAAAGCGACTTGCATTGCATTCAAGAAACACATTGACATTCTAATCAGTTCTTGCTTTCCCTGGGAATCGAACCCATGACCTTGATGTTGCAAGCGCCACACTCTACTGTTAGAGACACAGGAAATTTTCCCTAAAATGAATCTAGGCTCACCAGAGGCTGACTTTGTCTTTGGCCTCTGAATCTTGAGGCATGTTGCTCATCCTGTTCATGGTCTCCATGAGCTCCCTCAGGTCAGGCTGGATCTATAAAACAATAATCAAATCTTAAAATCAGGAAAACTTAGGCATGGTTTCACAGACAGGGCTTAGATTAAATCAAGATTAGGTCTTAGTTCAATTAAGGTACTTAAGTAGCTTTTATAAACATGCCATATGTTAAAATATGTTAAAACCTTTGCTATGTCAAAAAACTTAAAGTTGTTTCTTTTCTATCAGTGCAAGTTGCATTAAGCCAAAACAACTCAATCATGCATTTTAGTCTGAGACTAATCGAATTAATCTGATGCAGTCTGTGAAATAAATACCTCATCCATGGCACGAATCTCAAGTCGAAGTTTGTCCATCACTGTGATGAAGAGCTGCGTGAGAGAAAACACAAAGATTAAAAAGGTACAGGAGCAGATCTAGCCTTTTATTATCAATACAAGCAGGAGCTCAACGCAACACATACTCGACTATGGAGCGCTGGCACAAATTACATTAGCATTATAAGTCTGAGACAATAAATCTAATTAATGCAACAGCTGGAAGAAAGAAAAGCTATTCAATCTAGGTTGCATTGAAAGTTCAAGATGCATACGGAAACAATGTCGGCAATGCAGCGGTTCAGGTTGCCCTTGTCATCCTTAATGGTGATTGGTCGATCCTCTTTGATCCTCTCCATAGCCAGTGGACAGTCCAGCTGCAGAGGAACGAATATTAAAGAGCACATTCTAGAGCCAAAGACACAGTGGAGATACTGATCAGCGAAATAAACTCTACCCTGTATTTCCGACAGAAGTCATCGATGGAGCCCACGTCTGACCCCTGGACCTGTTTGAAAGCAGCCTTGTACTGGACAAGCAACCGTGAGCAAGCTCCCGTGTATCTGCAAAAAGCAAAGCGACAATAAAGGCAAAGAAATGCCCAACCGATTTATAAAGCCTAGCTCAGATGAGTCGTTTTCAAAACAAGCTGCTTTCTGTTGAATCTGGACTGCTATTGAAATGACGGGGAAGGTTCGCTGAACTACGGTAAACGTGTCCATTGCTTAAATCAAGCACAAGCTAAGCTCAAACTCACTCGTTTGGAGTCACGCAGTCTTTAATGTAGGCTTTCTCCAGAGCCTGGAGGGTTTTGACCACAGCAAACAACTCAGCCATGTTGTCATACCTTTCAAAATGAGATAAAAATGACTTTGAATGGAAAGTTCAACCACAAATTAAAAAACTCACCGTTTCAACACCTTATGAATGTCTTTGTTGTGAACACAAAAGAAGAATGTTTATAACCACTCTTATCAACCGGCCTTTTAATTGTTCCGTTAACTCGTTTAAAATCTAAGGGTGATGAGGCTTTTTCTTCAATTGCTCCAAAACATTGGGATTCTCCGCCTGCTGACGTTAGGAAAGCAGAAACCTTAAATCTTCCTTTAAAGCTTTTTTTAATTCTCCTGATTATATTTTGGAATTGTCATACCGTATTTATTCGAGTATAACGCGCAAAATTTTCTACCAAAAAAATAAATCAAAGTTAGGGATGCGCGTTATGCACGACGGCCGGTCCTTTGAGGGCGCCGGCGAATTGTGAGTTCGCGCTGCGCATTTTACAGGCTGTTTAAGTAGCAATATATGCATAAAATAAAAGGTAGACTCGTGACTGCAATTCAGCAACTGTATTCAAACATAAACCGCGGCAACAACCGCAACATAGCCCAAAGCAATCGATTGCCGATTGCATTATACATTACATCCCGTAACACAGGCTGCAGCCTCTCACTGTACGTGAGGGCGAAGAAAAAAAAAAGTCCCCTCGCCGCCTCATTTCCTCACCCACACGTTACGGAGAAGACAGGCATTGTGTGTTTTTTGTGAAGACAGGCATCAGCAATAAAATGGACGGCACAGAAGACGACCTGCTGTGGAATTCAGACGCAGAAGAAAGCGAAGAAACCGGAGAAATAGATGTTCCTGACAACTGGGACACTGTTGAAAAATTTAACTCCAGAAGAATGGGAGCAACTCTTTAGTGTCTCTGATGAGGAATCTGACGTCGAAGGATTTTAAATAAATATTTTTACCGGTAATTCTCTTTCGGTATTGTGTTCATTAATTTATGTTGTCAATAAATATATGTTATATATGTTATATAAGTTATATATGCTATATAAGTATATGTTATACAATAAATAAATGTTTTTTTATCATGGCTGCACGTGTTCAACAACGTTTTTTGTCAATTACAATGCTTGGTGTGAAACTAAATTTTATACCGATTTTCAATCGAAAATTAGGGGTGCACGTTATACACGTGTGCGCGATATACTCGAATAAATACGGTATTTATCTATTTACTTGTTGAATTTTTGATAGTATGTTTTTGTTGTGTATTTAATTTGATAATATTCTCGTGAAGCTGCTTCTTTTAAAGGTGCTATAGAAAATAAAGTTTATTATTTTTACTCTAAACAGTTGTGAGGGACCATTGACTTCCATAGTATGAAAAATAAATAAATGGTGCTTCTTTTGTGTTCAGAATAAAGAAATATATACAGGTTTGGAACAACTTTGGAACAGAATTGTAATTTTTACAGGTGTACTGTCCCTTTAAATGCAATCCAATGATATAATCAGCATTTCAAAATGTCTTTAATGTGGCATCAATTAACAAGAGAAATAAATAAAGCAGCTTAGAATAATCCCAGCTGAACAATACAATGTCAGCAAACTTACTTTTCCCTTTCTCTGGCATTTTTGTACAACTTTACTTCCTGTAACAGACAAATAAAGGCCTTTAAAGTGAAATTAAGACAGTCAAGACAATTAAAAAATTATTACAATCGGTGCACAATTTAATATCTCAACAATAGTACATAAACCACTCTTTATTGACTCAGTTATGAAATATAACTACTTTATAGCATAATAACAGTTTATATAGTATATAATATATTAAACATTCAAAGAAACCTAGCATTTAATCGTGTGTCATAGTGAGGGTTGCCAAGTATTTTTATATCCCCACAATAGTAAATAAATCACTCTTTACTGACTCACATATGCAATATAACTACTTTATAGTATAATAACTGACTGTATAGTATATTATATATTTCTAAAATTTAACATTCAAAGAAAACTGTGCGATTTCTGCACACAATGTAACATTTGTACCTCATAGAGCTCTGGCTTGTTGGCAGGGGCTGCTGAAAGGAAAGCAGAAATAGATATAACATGAAAATAAGGAGTAAAGCAGAAGAATGAGATGCTCCAGATGATTTAGAGACTCACTCACCGCCTCCAATCACTCCAGAAGCAGGAATACCGTGAAACATGACCAACTAATCAACAAAACACAAAATCATGCAGTTTATTTATAACTATGTTAGAGCATAATAACTGTTTAGATGGTGTATTATCATTTTTAAATGTAACATTCATAAAAACTAACATTTATGCGTAATGAGGGTTGCCAAATCCCTTTAATATCCACATAAAAGTAAATAAACTGAGCTTTATTGAGTCAGTTATGAAATATAACTACTTCATAGCAGAATAACTGTTTATATAGTTGATTATACATTCATAAAATTCTAAATTTATAATATATATAATATATAATGTATAAAACTAATGAACAAAACACAATAATGTTTATTCGCACAGAAATCAATGATAAACAAAGAAAGCACATCATAAATAGATACTGATCTAACACACAAACAAGTGTGTTTCTTTATTTATTTGTTTGTTTGCTTGTGAGTCTCATTGGAGTTTAAACACGGTGAAACACAATAAATCAGCAGGTTTGGTTTTGTTTATTTGCTAGCTCACACGGCTAGCTTCGACTTAGCTTTCATTCCGCCGCAAGAGGAAACTAAACCTAGTTGTCTCTCACTAATTCGACCCTTATACGTGTACATAACATTATTGTGATCATGAAACATCATGTTATTAAAACATTAGGTGATTTTTAACACAAACACACAAGGAAAACGCGCATTCACTCACCCTTGTGCTGACGTCACCGTTGATGTGATCTGACGTGTCACGTGACGTCGCCGCGTGATTTCGTAACATCCGGTATCATCTGTGTTTTTATTCGCAGCAAAAAATATGCTTATGCAAGGTATGATTAAATGCTATTTAATCTTAGTTCTAAAGTAATATAAATAACTATTTTTTTAATTCAACATTTGATGAAAACTGTATCCTTTTTGCGCGTTTCATAGCGAGGGTTGACTCATTTATGAGATGTAAAATAGTATAATAACTGTTTATATCGTATTTTATATATCTATCAAATGTAACGTTCGTAAAAAAAATACATGTATGTATATGTTTCATAGTGAGGGTTGCCAAGTTCCTTTAATATCCCCATAAAGTAAATAAACTGAGCTTTATTTACTCAGTTATGAAATATAACTCCTTTACAGCAGTAATAGCTGTCTGTATAGTATATTATATTTTTATTAAATTTAAAATTTGATGAAATTTGTATAATTTATACTTGTGTTTTATACTGAGGGTTGCCAAGTCGGTTTAAAATCGCACAGCAATAAATAAACCGCTCTGTATTGACCCAGTTATGAAATATAGCTACTACTAGCATAATAACTGTTTAGAAAATATATTATATATTTATTACATTTAAAAATATATCAAAACTATAACATTTAATCGTGTTTCATATAAAGGGTTGCCAAGTCCCTTGGCAAAATGCCCATATTAGTAAATAAACCGCTCTTATATAGTTCATTATATATGTATTAAATGTAACATTCAATGAAAATTGTATAATTTATGCATGTTTTTCAAAACAAGGGTTGCCAAGTCTATTTAAAACCTCTATAATAGTAAACTGTAAACTGCTCTTTATTGACTCAATTATTAAATATAACTATTTCTAACATAATTACTGTTAATATAATCTATTATAAATAACCGAAAGTCCACCACCTTTATTATTATAAGTAGTTGTGTTAATTAAAACGGATGTTTTTATCGTTGATATGTGTTTGTTAAGTGTATCTGGCAACCCTTGAGCGGGAAAGAGTGTCCGAGGTAAACAGAGTCTCGAGGAGCTGCTTCTCTAAATCACTCAAATATGCTGTTCTGAACATTATCAGGCATTACTTTAGTTTATTGAGAGTTTGTCAGGGTGTTGATAAACAGAATGAAAGCCAGCAAGAGCGCTAAAGTGAAGGAAGAAGAGTGTGGGGTTTGGCTAGACACAAAAGAGTTAAAAGACAAGAAACAGCAGGTAAATTATAAATTATATTTATGTCAGATTTAACTTCATGCATTTGTGTTTAAAGTATATTTCTTGTCTTCAAAGAAAAGTGTGTTTCTTCAGCAACGGTTAATTCGCGCGCAGCCGCTGAACTGTAATCTCGCGAGACAGAGCAACATCTTGTCTTTCTTTCCACACAAACCCAGAGGTCAGACATCACATAATCTCTGAGTATCAGTCACTGAATTAAGAACTTTGGTGTGTGTGTGTGTGTGTGAGAGAGAGAGAGAGTAAGTGTGACTGACTGAGAGAGTGAGAGTATATATATATATATATATATGTGTGTGTGTGTGTGTGTGTGTGTTTGAGTGAGTAAGTGAAAGAGAGTTTTTGAGTGAGTGTGTATATGAGTGATAGAGAATGTGTGTCTGTGTTTTTATGTGAGAGTGTGTGTATCGCATCGCACACAGAATACTCACTAAATGCACTCATATACACATTAAGTGATGATAAACTGTTAGAACGCCGTTCCCATCTTTTAACTGGTATTTCTGTGCTCAGACCCGATCCGAAGCGCGGCTCATGCCGGGACGACACACACCGGGGCTAAACGGAAACATGGCGTGACCATAGAGTCAGAAACACCGGAGACGCTGCTGCAGGACCGGGACGGAGAAGCACTCTCAGCCACGGAGCAGCGCGTCCTCCAAATAATATGCCGAGATGAGCCAGAGGAAGATGAACCTCCTGAGAAAAGAAGACATGTTGCACTTTATACAGACCAAAATGTGTTAGAGACACGAGAATACAGGAAAAAACTAGTGCATCCAAGTCAAGCAGTTCCTTTCCTTCATGGGGCGTCCCAGGAAGCATCTCCACATCCTAAAAACAAGAACAAACCTCATCCAGGAGGTCAGGGAGCCGTTAAGGCTTCGGTTTTAACTTCTAGAGCCGTCAATGAAAACCACAGGAGAGCGAGCGCTGAGAGCAAAACCACGGCGTCTCCCGTCAAACGGGTGGGAAAAGAGAACAGCTCACCCATTAAAAATCCCTCATCCCCTTTTAAACGCCACCCAATCTCCAGTCCAGCCAAGAGCAGGTGGATGGAGAAACACACGCTTCCCCCCGGAAAGCATGCGAGCGCCGAGTCGGCTGGAGAAACTCTCGCTTCCTTGTTCACTCAGGACTCGGAGGGTTTCTGTGTGATCGCCCATCGTGAAAAAGACCGTTTATCTGCGGACAAGAGTTGCAGGAAAAGCCCGTCTGCCGCTGGTTTAGTAAAGGAAGAGGAAGAGGAGGAGGAAGAGATGCTTTTCACTCAGGATTCAGAGGGAAACATGGTCATCAAACATTAAACTGTTGAGAATTATCACAAAAACACAGGATTTTAAGTGTTTGATTTCATCTGATGGATAGTGTAAAAACAATAATTTAAGTTAATAAAATTACATGCAAATAAAGGCAAAAATAATGTAATATTTTGTAATGATTCCTGTTTGCCTGCAGATGCTTATCGAATCCGTCTATAACCTTAACTTTCCCGTATCTCAAACAGTAGAGAGTGTCGCTTGCAACATCAAGGTCATGGGTTCGATTCCCAGGGAAAGCAAGAACTGATTAGAATGTCAATGTGCTTCTTGAATGCAATGCAAGTCGCTTTGGATAAAAGCATCTGATAAATGCAGAAAGTTCATTTGTTTTGCTTTAGATTGGTAAATACTTTACTTCACTCTTTTTCATGCATTCATAATTAATTTCACATTTAAAACTCCATATATACAGTATAAGAAATGAAAATTAAGCAACTGTCTTTTACACAGTTTCCAACTGGAGTTTCCTTGTTAAACAGCTTTTCTTTTTTTCTCACAAAATAGTTGCAATTTGTTTTTCCTTAGTGTCTCAAAACTAGGTCTGTCCGTACAATAAAATATCAAATATCAGGTCATAATGTGGTTTAAATCACATGTAGAAAATAGGAAACCATGCATAAAGTTAAATACAATCTCAGAATATTTCAATTGTAATATTGGTGTCCCACAAGGTTCGCTCTTTGGGCCGCGCTTGTTTACAATGTGTGAGAATGATTTCAGGTTTCAGAATGACTTACTAAGTCTTACAAAGAGTTACGCTTGCAACATCAAGGTCATGGGTTCGATTCCCAAGGAAAGCAAGAACTGATTACAATGTCAATGTGTTTCTTGAATGCAATGGAAGTCGCTTTGGATAAAAGCGTCTTTCAAAGGACCGCTTTAAAATATATATTTAGGTTCTCAGACCCCATTTTTATTCTAGAACAACTAAAAGTTCATTCAGGAGTCGATAAAAAACAAATAATTATGCAGCAGGTTTGCAGTTACTTTATTTGATTCAATTCATGTGAAAATACTTGTGATCTAGTTCACGTTCTACAGTGTTTATGCACATTTATATTTATGCACATAAATGTGGGCTGTTTACTGACAAGCAAATGTGACAATTCCCTTTTAAGGACTGATGAATGCAGGACATGTTGGCATACATTCAAAACGGGCTGAAGTGTTCACGAACAAACATTTAAAGCATGTAAATCTACAGGCAGACGTAAAAGTGACGCAGAAGAAAGAACAGCTACTGAAGCCGCATTTACACTTGCTGTTGGTTTTCCTGCTTGAATGTTGATTATTTTCCCCATATTCTCATTGTTTTGGCTCGTCTCTTCCCAGTCTGTCAGAAACGCTCTGTTTAGTTCCTGTCTCTTTGAAGCCCCTCCTTCTGAAAGCACACTGTGCTCTGATTGGTCGACTGGATCGGGGTGTTGTGATTGGTCGAGAGATTCCAGTGTGTTTGGGAAATGTCCCGCCCCTTCCCATAACCACCAGTTTCAACACACGAGTAACTAACTCAAGCCCCGCCCCTTTATTCTGCGCATGAATTATTATAATGAGGAATATTGTGTGAGTTTGTTCCTGGAAGAAACTCAAGATTCAATGGAGGCGTTTCAGGAGTTCAGAAACACTGACACTGATATACAGAAGAACTGGAGCTTTTTCCTGCTCAAACAGCAACATCACACACTAAAGAAAGATGAACATTAATAATCCTCTTTAATATTATAACACACGTTCGTTAAAATCGTAACTCTCCTGATGGTGTCGAATGACATGTGATGCCCATCAATACAATCATTTCTGACGCACAGGATTAAATGGATGGTCTGACGCAAAGTTATTTTGAACTACATTAAAGTAATATAAAACCTTATAAAAATATCCCCAAAGGCACTCATTCATTTGCAGAACAAAGACACTCGTCAAATTAAAAGCTATTTGATTGTAAAATATCCACTGATTTTTCTCCTCCACTTTATGATCGTTATCTTGATTAATAAACATGTGAATGAACTGAAACTGGAAACGGCAGGAAATGTCGGAAACGTGACGGTGCGAAACACCCCTAAAGTAGCTAAATATACTCGAAATATAATACAAAATATTGCATCTATAATACTATACGGAACCAAAATGTATTTAACATGAGAATTTATGACACCAGCACAAAATACTGAATACTGAATTTCAAATGCATTAATATATTGATTCAAAATGTTTAAATTAATACATCACTATTGAGGAGAAAAAAATACTTGAGTGTTATTTTATTATTCAGATACTATTATAGTGCTTACAGATATTTTTATGTTTTGTTTTCTGTTTTCATTAAAATTTATTTAAAGTTTTAGTAATTTTGCTGTGTGTTTTTGTATTTTTTTGTAATGTAGTTTAATTATTTATTTTACTAAATGAAAATTAGAAATCTTATAAGAAGTTTTTATTTCTTATAAGATTTCTTATTTTCATTTAGTTTAATTGTGATATATATATATATAAATAATGTCAGTTAACTTATTTTTTATCAATAATTTTTTTTATGGTTTTAGTTTGTTCATACTTAAAAAAAAAATTAAATTCCCATATTCAGTAATTTATATAATGCATAATGTGTAATAATTATAACCTACTAATCTATATTTAATGATCTATTTAAAGTAATAATCTATTTTATTGCTACTTAAGGAGAAAAATATGTAACAGTGATTTGTGTAAAGGCTTAATAATTGGTGTGGGTAAAGTGTAACTTGTTTTCTCACATTTTGCTCTTAATTTGAATTTTCTGACACTAAAACTCGCACAAACACAATGTGTGAATTCTTGTGTCTGAGTTAACAGAGGGACACAGTGAAGGAGCATGAAGGATTCTGGGTAGGAGGAAAGAGAGGACGAGCTGGAAAGGAATCAGCCAGCGATCTTTGTGGGTTCTGTCACCAAACTGGATCCGTCCCAAACCGTTTTAAACTGCTCTGGAACCGGAAACTCCCTCTGTTGAAGACATGAGAAGATACCAGTCAAATTATGATATTATGTATCAAGAAAGTCATTTATTAAAGAGGACCTATTATACTTTCTTTTGTGGGTAATGCACAAAAGTGTTCTCCTCTATATCAGTGTTTCTGAACTCCTGAAACGCCTCTATTCATTCATGAGTTTCTTCCAGGAACAAACACTCACAATATTCCTCATTATAATAATTCATATGCAGAATAAAGGGGCGGGGCTTGAGTTAGTGAGTCGTGGACAGGGGCGGGACATTTCCCAAACACACTGGAAGCCCTCGACCAATCACAACACACTGATCCAGTCGACCAATCAGAGCACAGTGTGCTTTCAGAAGGAGGGGCTTCATAGAGACAGGAACTAAACAGAGCGTTTCTGACAGACTGGGAAGAGACGAGCCGCAACAATGGAGAATATGGGGAGAATGATCAACTTTCAAGCAGGAAAACCTGCTCTAGTAAAGACTAAAATAACAGCAAGACTGTAAAAGGGCTTAATAGGTCCTCTTTCAAAAGAAAGGTTAAACACTCACATAATCATCTTCTCCCTCAGGAACCAGGATGTTCATCTCGGAGCTCTTGGCACTGACGATCTCACACTCCAGCGAATCCTTGCTCAAGTAGACATGGCATCCTTCAGTCTTATTAATGGAAATTGTAGGAACTTTTCCCATCACCTGAGAGACCGAAACATAAGTCATATTATATGTTGTTCATGAGGCAACAAAATATACAAGGAGCTCAGTTTGCAGAACAAATACAATTTGCATGTTTATTAGAAGACAAATACAGTAAAACAGTGTAATATTATATCAGTGTAAAACAGCTGTTTTCTATGTGAATATATAGTAAAGTGTCATTTATTCCTGTGATTAAAGCTGAATTTATTAGATGATAAATACAGTAAAATAGTGTAATATTAAATCAATGTAAAACAGCTGTTTTCTATGTGAATATATAGTAAAGTGTCATTTATTCCTGTGATTAAAGCTGAATTTATTAGATGATAAATACAGTAAAAATTGTGTAATATTATATCAGTGTAAAACAGCTGTTTTCTATGTGAATATATAGTAAAGTGACATTTATTCCTGTGATTAAAGCTGAATTTATTAGATGATAAATACAGTAAAACAGTGTAATATTATATTAGTGTAAAACAGCTGTTTTCTGTGTGAATATATAGTAAAGTGTCATTTATTCCTGTGATTAAAGCTGAATTTATTAGATGATAAATACAGTAAAACAGTGTAATATTATATTAGTGTAAAACAGCTGTTTTCTATGTGAATATATAGTAAAGTGTGATTTATTCCTGTGATTAAAGCTGAATTTATTAGATGATAAATACAGTAAAATAGTGTAATATTAAATCAATGTAAAACAGCTGTTTTCTGTGTGAATATATAGTAAAGTGTCATTTATTCCTGTGATTAAAGCTGAATTTATTAGATGATAAATACAGTAAAACAGTGTAGTATTATATTAGTGTAAAACAGCTGTTTTCTATGTGAATATATAGTAAAGTGTCATTTATTCCTGTGATTAAAGCTGAATTTATTAGATGATAAATACAGTAAAACAGTGTAATATTATATTAGTGTAAAACAGCTGTTTTCTATGTGAATATATAGTAAAGTGTCATTTATTCCTGTGATTAAAGCTGAATTTATTAGATGATGAATACAGTAAAACAGTGTAATATTATATCAGTGTAAAACAGCTGTTTTCATGTTAACAACTCATTATATTAAAGCATATAGTAGCTTCAAAACTGAAGTTTGATGTACAGTGGGATGGTGTAGTTCATACATGCAAACCATAGTTGTGTTGACAAGAACATTCTTGCCGTTTTGACCATAATTCAAGCTCATATTATTTGACAAGAACATGCTTGCAGAAAATGCAGATCCCTCACAGATCAGATCTGAAACTCATGTACATGTTTCCATCTCACCTGGAGCTGAACGTCTCTGGAGTTGATGATCTCAACGATGCCCACCGCGCTGTCGAACACCAGTCCCAGCTTCGTACAGTTATCTGCGAGCAGAGACACGTTACCCAGGAGAAGATGATGCTACTGAATAACAGCAGCTCCTCTTACCCACGATGATGGAGTTGACTTTGCCTTTGATCTGGATCGTGGAGCGATTACAGCTGAAGACATACACCACCTGTCTCAGCTCTGTCTCCTCGATCAGCAGGTCATGTGACTGATCCTGGTACTCCTATAGGCCACACACACACACACACACACACAAGCGCGCACACACACACACAGTAGTGATGCCACATATACAATACAATGCAATACATATACAATATCACTTTTTAGGAAATTTTTAGATGATCCATCTTCCACTTTCAAATGTATATGTACATAAATCATATTTATATGTTTAGATTCTGCTAAATATCTCTCTATTGAGAAAATGGCATAATATTGTATAATATATGGCATAATAATGGCATAATAAAAAAGTAATAATAATAATAATAAATTATTAAGCATTCTTCTTAATATATAATAAACTATATTATATGATAAGTAGTAATAATAATAATAACCACTATGATAACTATAATAATAATAATAAAAATACATATAAATATTAATAATACACACACACAAAAAAATAATAATATATATATATATATATATATTATTGATAATAATAATATGACACTGTTAAATGTCATTTTATTTATAAAAAATATACTAGAATAATAACAATATTTGCTATTATCATCAGTAATGTTATAATTATTATTGTTATTAATATATAATAGAATATAATTTACTAGATATATTGTTTAACTATGTTTAAAAAAAAAAGGATGATATAAACTCTGGTATGCTGCGTCACATAACCAGCAAGCAGAACTTAATCATAATTTAATAATTATTATATATATTTAGCAATTTACAAAAAATTAAATAAATTATAAATGATATACATATATATAAAATGTATTATTTATTTAATTTGTTTGTAAATTGTTTATTTGCATTAATGTTAATAACTAAATGGTTTTGTATGATAATAATGATTTGGAAATGTAAACAGGTAAACGGCACCCACCACCCTCCACTTCTTCCCGTCCAGCTCCAGCACGGGGGAATGTTTCCTGGCAGGGGCGCGCACAGACGGGCCGGGGGTCTGACGTTTGGCCGGAGACTCCGCGTGCGTCCCGTCTACCTGAGAGCGCAGGTTAGCGTTCTTATGGGTCTTCTGCTCGTCAGACACATGCTTTAAACCTGGAGGAAGAGCACAGCACCTGACGTGACTCCTGATGGCGGGACAGTGTTTCTGTGGACTGATGGAGGTCTCCTGCCCACCTTTAGTGATGGCCTCGCCCTGGTTGAGCTGAGCAAACAGAGCCGAGTGCTGGGCTGCCGTGTCGTCAGGTTTAGGGCTGTTATCCGTGAACACTGGAGGAGGTCCTGGAGGAGGAGGAGGAGGAGGAGGAGGGCAAGGACCATCAGATGGAGCGTTGAACAGTGAGGAAGGGGCTACAGGACCCTGTAGAGAACATCAGACTTAGATTAGATTAGATTCAAGTTTATTGTCATTACACATGTACAAGTACAGTATAACGAAATGAAGTTAGTGCATATATACACATCTTATCATTATACTGTTTTATAATATGGGTGAATATGTTATGAAGGTACAGAAACTAAACTGTAACCGCATGTTGGTGAGTTCATTGTAATGGCTGTATTACTCCAGCAGGCGGAGTATGAGCCAACAGATCGAGTCTGTAGTGTTACTGACCTGAATCAATGGACTCAACTTTAAAGCTCCATATGATGGATGGATGGATTAATGGATGGAAAGAAATAATGATGGATAGATAAATGGATGGATTAATGGATGGAAAGAAATAATGATGGATGGATGGATGGATAGATGGATAGAAATAATGAATGATAGATAGATAGAAAGAAATAATGAACTATAGAATGAATGATAGATAGATGATAGATAGATAGAAATAATGAATGATAGATATATAGAAAGAAATAATGAACTATAGAATGAACGATAGATAGATAGATAGATAGATAGATAGATAGATAGATAGATAGATAGAAATAATGAATGATAGATATATAGAAAGAAATAATGAACTATAGAATGAACGATAGATAGATAGATAGATAGATAGATAGATAGATAGATAGATAGATAGATAGATAGATAGATAGATAGATAGACAGATAGATAGATAGATAGAAATAATGAATGATAGATATATAGAAAGAAATAATGAACTATAGAATGAATGATAGATAGATAGAAATAATGAACTATAGAATGAACGATAGATAGATGATAGATAGATAGAAATAATGAATGATAGATATATAGAAAGAAATAATGAACTATAGAATGAATGATAGATAGATAGAAATAATGAATGATAGATATATAGAAAGAAATAATGAACTATAGAATGAATGATAGATAGATAGATAGATAGATAGATAGATAGAAATAATGAATGATAGATATATAGAAAGAAATAATGAACTATAGAATGAACGATAGATAGATAGATAGATAGATAGATAGATAGATAGATAGATAGATATAGATAGATAGATAGATGGATAGATATATAGAAAGAAATAATGAACTATAGAATGAACGATAGATAGATAGATAGATAGATAGATAGATAGATAGATAGATAGATAGATAGATAGATAGATAGATAGATGGATAGATATATAGAAAGAAATAATGAACTATAGAATGAACGATAGATAGATAGATAGATAGATAGATAGATAGATAGATAGATAGATAGATAGATAGATAGATAGATAGATAGATAGATAGATAGATAGATAGATAGAAAGAAATAATGAACTATAGAATGAACGATAGATAGATAGATAGATAGATAGATAGATAGATAGATAGATAGATAGATAGATAGATAGAAATAATGAATGATAGATATATAGAAAGAAATAATGAACTATAGAATGAACGATAGATAGATAGATAGATAGATAGATAGATAGATAGATAGATAGATAGATAGATAGATAGATAGATAGACAGATAGATAGATAGATAGATAGAAATAATGAATGATAGATATATAGAAAGAAATAATGAACTATAGAATGAATGATAGATAGATAGAAATAATGAACTATAGAATGAACGATAGATAGATGATAGATAGATAGAAATAATGAATGATAGATATATAGAAAGAAATAATGAACTATAGAATGAATGATAGATAGATAGAAATAATGAATGATAGATATATAGAAAGAAATAATGAACTATAGAATGAATGATAGATAGATAGATAGATAGATAGAAATAATGAATGATAGATATATAGAAAGAAATAATGAACTATAGAATGAACGATAGATAGATAGATAGATAGATAGATAGATAGATAGATAGATAGATAGATAGATAGATAGATATAGATAGATAGATGGATAGATATATAGAAAGAAATAATGAACTATAGAATGAACGATAGATAGATAGATAGATAGATAGATAGATAGATAGATAGATAGATAGATAGATAGATAGATAGATAGATAGATAGATAGATAGATAGATAGATGGATAGATATATAGAAAGAAATAATGAACTATAGAATGAACGATAGATAGATAGATAGATAGATAGATAGATAGATAGATAGATAGATAGATAGATAGATAGATAGAAAGAAATAATGAACTATAGAATGAACGATAGATAGATAGATAGATAGATAGATAGATAGATAGATAGATAGATAGATAGATAGATATATAGAAAGAAATAATGAACTATAGAATGAACGATAGATAGATAGATAGATAGATAGATAGATAGATAGATAGATAGATAGATAGATAGATAGATAGATAGATAGATAGATAGATAGATAGATAGATAGATAGATGGATAGATATATAGAAAGAAATAATGAACTATAGAATGAACGATAGATAGATATATAGATAGATAGATAGATAGATAGATAGATAGATAGAAATAATGAACGATAGATAGATAGATAGATAGATAGATAGATAGATAGATAGATAGATAGATAGATAGATAGATAGATAGATGGATAGATATATAGAAAGAAATAATGAACTATAGAATGAACGATAGATAGATGATAGATAGATAGAAATAATGAATGATAGATATATAGAAAGAAATAATGAACTATAGAATGAATGATAGATAGATGATAGATAGATAGAAATAATGAATGATAGATATATAGAAAGAAATAATGAACTATAGAATGAATGATAGATAGATGATAGATAGATAGATAGAAATAATGAATGATAGATATATAGAAAGAAATAATGAACTATAGAATGAACGATAGATAGATAGATAGATAGATAGATAGATAGATAGATAGATAGATAGATAGATAGATAGATAGATAGATAGATAGATAGATGGATAGATATATAGAAAGAAATAATGAACTATAGAATGAACGATAGATAGATATATAGATAGATAGATAGATAGATAGATAGATAGATAGAAATAATGAACGATAGATAGATAGATAGATAGATAGATAGATAGATAGATAGATAGATGGATAGATATATAGAAAGAAATAATGAACTATAGAATGAACGATAGATAGATAGATAGATAGATAGATAGATAGATAGATAGATAGATAGATAGATAGATAGATAGATAGATAGATAGATATATATAGAAAGAAATAATGAACTATAGAATGAACGATAGATAGATAGATAGATAGATAGATAGATAGATAGATAGATAGATAGATAGATAGATAGATAGATAGATGGATAGATATATAGAAAGAAATAATGAACTATAGAATGAACGATAGATAGATAGATAGATAGATAGATAGATAGATAGATAGATAGATAGATAGATAGATAGAAAGAAATAATGAACTATAGAATGAACGATAGATAGATAGATAGATAGATAGATAGATAGATAGATAGATAGATAGATAGATAGATAGATAGATAGATAGAAAGAAATAATGAACTATAGAATGAACGATAGATAGATAGATAGATAGATAGAAATAATGAATGATAGATATATAGAAAGAAATAATGAACTATAGAATGAATGATAGATAGAAAGAAATAATGAACTATAGAATGAATGATAGATAGATAGAAATAATGAATGATAGATATATAGAAAGAAATAATGAACTATAGAATGAATGATAGATAGATGATAGATAGATAGAAATAATGAATGATAGATATATAGAAAGAAATAATGAATGATAGATGTATAGAAAGAAATAATGAACTATAGAATGAACGATAGATAGATAGATAGATAGATAGATAGATAGATAGAAATAATGAATGATAGATAGAAATAAATAATTAACAATAGAATGAACAATAGATAGAAAGAAATAATGATAGATAGATAGAGGATCTATCTATATAAATATATTTCTTTTTACAGTAATAAAAGAACTATGGCACATGGAAAAGAAGAATCAAATAACGGTGCGTCCAAACCTCTGACTGCTACTTTATCTATGCATAATGTGAATATATCATATTTATGATATTAAATATCAGTCAAAATATGCTCTCTTAGCAAACAGGCCTCGCTAAATGATTAAAGCTATTATCCATGCGGTTCTGGCACAACTGGGATCATCTTATTTAACAATATTTAAAGTAAGAGAACAATCAGTGCGGCGCGTTTGTCTGTTTGACCCTGACGCCACTTTCGCCCGTTTTACATCCTCAGCACAGCTGCCATTGACAGTTGCACACGGTTAAGCCCCTTCAACAACTGTTGCACACTCATCTTTTACTGTCTTGTACAACACACACACTCCTAATCCCAATACTTGTGCTGACGTTCAGCATAGGTCGGGCAGCTCGACCTCTGACCCTAAAGGTCAATGCCTTGGTGAAAAGGCAAAAGGTACTTAAACAAACTGTTAGAGGAAGTGGAAAAGTTTGAAAATACAGTGATGCAGGAGATTGATGTGCGAGGCTTTATAATGAAGGAATAATGTGGAATACGCTAGAAGAAAGGTTGAATTACGAGGAGTGTGTGTGAGAGCAGGTGTGTGAGCCAGACACACACTAGGCTTTTGTTGGGGGCATTTCTATGGTAAACCCCCCATGCAAAAAGAACCAGATGACCACCTGTCCGCAGCACACAGTCCTTCACACACATACACACACACAGCGGGAGGGACAGCTGACACACACTCTCAGGTTTCTGTCTGACACACACACACACACACACACAATTTCAGCCCATGACACAAGATTTAACACCCCCAAAAGTCCCAGAAGTACTTAACTCTGTACACTATCATTAAAAACAAAACAAAAAAAACAATTCAATTCTTTCTAATTCAAAACATTACTTTCTGTTTTCTTTGTAATTAATTGTGAAATTTAAAAGCACTTTATGAGGGAAAATGAATAAAAGTATATATATATATGTAAACAAATAAATAATGCATACAATTCAATGTACATATTTAATGCAATTGAATTTATCCTTGCTGAAAAAAAGTACTATTAATAATTTTATTCAGCAAGGATGCATTAAAATGGCCAAAAGTGACATTTATAATGTTACAAAAATGTCTAATTTCTAAATTTGATGTTTAGTTAGAAAAAAAGTTCTAACTTTAATTCAAACTGTTTTCTAT
Organism: Rhodeus uyekii; assembly: GCA_037043235.1. Taxonomy (NCBI): domain Eukaryota; kingdom Metazoa; phylum Chordata; class Actinopteri; order Cypriniformes; family Acheilognathidae; genus Rhodeus; species Rhodeus uyekii. The sequence continues at coordinate 969,698 of JAWRVZ010000217.1, read as the reverse complement.
AATGATAATAATAATAAATGTTCGATATCGGAATTAGTAAATTACAAACAAAAAAATGACATTTTAAAATATATTACATACAGTTTTAATTTGTAACAATATTTCACAGTTTTTTTAATGTATATTTAATCAAATACATTTTTATTTCTATTTCAAATTCTTTTTTTTTTTTAGAATGTCAATGTGTGCCTTGAATTCAATGTACATTTACTTTCATGCATTTATCAGATGCTTTTATCCAAAGCGACTTGCATTGCATTCAAGAAACACATTGACATTCTAATCAGTTCTTGCTTTCCCTGGGAATCGAACCCATGACCTTGATGTTGCAAGCGCCACCATCTACTGTTTGAGACACAGGAAAACTTCACATTTTCAGTTTAAATATGTCCTAATTTGAAACACAATATCTAGGACGGAAAACGTTTACCTCCTTGAAGAGGTAAATGTCTTGTTTTGACACCTTTGATTGAACACCTGTATTAATTGTAGATGTGAAAAGATATATTGAAACTCAAACGAGGTGTCACTCACAGTGTTGCTCCAGACGAGGCCGGTGGTGTGATGCTGCTTGATGTAGGTCTGGAGTTCAGTCCAGATGCTCAGGTAGGAACGCACCCACTCCACATGACGGCCGTCGCTGCATCAGCACACAGGGAACTTACAATCACATTTTTCAAGTGAAGAAATCATTTTCATAATCAAAACTAATGCTGTTATTTAAAAAAAACATCAATTAAACAAACGAAGCACGATTTAACATGTTGCAAGCTTATTGCTAACACGAATTAGCATGATTCAGCATTCCACTAGCATTATTTAACATGTTGCTAGCATGAGTCTGCATACCGCTAGCATTATCTAACATGTTGCTAGTATGAGTCAGCATACCGCTAGCATTATTTAACATGTCGCTAGCATGAGTCAGCATACCGCTAGCATTATTTAACATGTCGCTAGCATGAGTCAGCATACCGCTAGCATTATTTAACATGTCGCTAGCATGAGTCAGCATACCGCTAGCATTATCTAACATGTTGCTAGCATGAGTCAGCATACCGCTAGCATTATCTAACATGTTGCTAGTATGAGTCAGCATACCGCTAGCATTATTTAACATGTCGCTAGCATTAGTCAGCATACCGCTAGCATTATTTAACATGTCGCTAGTATGAGTCAGCATGCCGCTAGCATTATCTAACATGTCGCTAGCATGAGTCAGCATACCGCTAGCATTATCTAACATGTTGCTAGCATGAGTCAGCATACCGCTAGCATTATCTAACATGTTGCTAGTATGAGTCAGCATACCGCTAGCATTATTTAACATGTCGCTAGCATTAGTCAGCATACCGCTAGCATTATTTAACATGTCGCTAGTATGAGTCAGCATGCCGCTAGCATTATCTAACATGTCGCTAGCATGAGTCAGCATACCGCTAGCATTATCTAACATGTTGCTAGCATGAGTCTGCATACCGCTAACATTATTTAACATGTCGCTAGCATGAGTCAGTATACCGATAGCATTATCTAACATGTTGCTAGCATGAGTCAGCATACCGCTAGCATTATCTAACATGTAGCTAGCATGAGTCTGCATACCGCTAGCATTATTTAACATGTCGCTAGCATGAGTCAGCATACCGCTAGCATTATTTAACATGTCGCTAGCATGAGTCAGCATACCGCTAGCATTATCTAACATGTTGCTAGTATGAGTCATTATTCTACATGTTGCTAGCATTAGTCAGCATACCGCTAGCATTATTTAACATTTCACTAGCATCATTTAACACACACACACTCATACATACGGTACATACATACATACATACACACACATACACATATAGACACTCAAACACGTATGTGTGTGAGATTGTGTGTGTGTGTGTGTGTGTCAGTTCTGTACTGCATTCTCATGTCTGAATGGTTTAAAAGCATTTGGATGAATAAGAGCCTGATCATATAACGTAACTCTAGCCAAAGGATGACGGGAAAAAAAACAGATCTTGCATTAACGGAATTAAATAAATAAACTGAAAACAATGTATTAATTAGTTGATTTTGACAGCACTAACCAAAACAGATAAATTTACTATGCGTGTACAAACATGTTATTCCTTGAAGAACCACCTTGTACGGGTAATTTCTCATTAACATATCAAACTGAACTAAACAAATGCAATGACAGTCCACTGACGTGTCTTTGTAATCTTTCAGGACTCTGTTGGTGTAGAACATTGCGGCATCGTTCATCTCCTTCACGTACGGCCCTGGTTTCTGACACTGCATGACAGAGAACGAGGAAACAAAGGGTCAAAAGATGGTCAAAGGAACTCATGTACTCATGAAAAGTAAATATGCAGAGAAAAAAAGATCAGTTTCAAGTAAAGCACCAATACTGAGGCTCTGAACCTTTGCTGTAAACAACTGCACTAGTTTAAAGCAGTAAATGATAGACTCCAGATCTGTCTCAATCCAAATTCACATTACAGAGATTAGATACAGCCATCCACGACATGTAGACATCAGAAGAGTTTACATAACACAAACTCAAGCATCAGTTTGGTGGTCCTCTCAGAGATGGATTGTGTGAGGTCACAATCAAAGAAAATATGCCTAACGTGATATTGTTTGACGTTTATTCGCCGGGCTTTAATCAGTTGCATCAAGCCAGGCCTGAATCTGAATGTGCAAACACTCTAATGTTAAACCAGGCCAATATTAATCGGTAAACTAGATGAGTAAAGTTTGAATACGAACTTTAAAGTTGGCTTGATAAAGACGGACCAGAAAGTTTGAAGTAGTTTTAAAAGCTCTATGTTAGGGTTTGGTCGCTAAATTATAAATGAATTAACATGTTGTTAACATGAATTAAATTGTTGCCAGCATGATTTAGTACATTTTGTTAACATGACTTAATTTCGCAAGCATGATTAAGCATTGATTAGCATTGCTAGCAAGGTTTTAGCATGTTGCTAACATGAACTAGCATTTTACTAACATAATTTATTTTTACATTTATGCATTTGGCAGACGCTTTTATCCACTTACATTGCATTCATTGCATTGAATCAGGTCTTTACCATGTTGCTGGCATTATTTAGCATTTCATAGTTTGATTTAACATTAATTAACGCTGCTAGCATGATTTAACGTTGTTAGCATGAATTAGCATGTTGCTAGCATTGACTAAATTTTGTGTTTGAGTAACATGAAACAGCAAAAGTGCACCGAAACACTGCTAGTCGTTTGAACCACGCCACATGATTAAAACTAGTTCACAAATCACTGTGAAACTGCAAAACCATTGTATTGTGGAAGAACTGTAGGATTCATATTGAATTTTATTATATTATTAAATGCTGACATGCATTTAAGAAGCAAAGTTCCAAAATATCTCAAACATTAGGTTGTGGCGCTTGCAACATCAAAGTCATGGGTTCGATTCCCAGGGAAAGCAAGAACTGATTAGAATGTCAATGTGTTTCTTGAATGCAATGCAAGTCGCTTTGAATAAAAGCATCTGATAAATGCATGAATTAAATATAAAATTACGGTATTTTATATAGCAGTTATTGTGCATTTCTATTTATACTAAATGATTATGCAATTGTTATTCATAAACAACACAGAATTCAAAAGGTGATGTTAATGAGGTGGCATGCATGGGTTTATCTGTAGTTTATGATCTACAAATGCATGATGGCTCAATTTAATAGGAGTAGAGTCTTTAAAAATTAAAAAAAATGTAAACCTTTTTTTTTCAGATCTTACTGTTTTTGTTAATGAAAATAAATGCATATCCGCATCCCAACTCAAACTACTGGTACTGTCAACTCAAGTCGAATGCATAACAGACCAAATGTAACAAATACACAATTTTGCTCCCAAAATCGAATGCTCTCAAATGTTAGTGTAGAGGTCTGTGTGTTTGTGTGCAGCTGGTGAGAGAGGAGCTCACCACAGCAACCCATCCCAGAGCCGGGATGCTCTCGCTCACGGCGGACAGGTGGTTGAACAGGGGGCTGCCGCGGTTCTTCTCCCGGAAGCTCTGGACCTCGTGGATCTGCTCGGAGAGGGGACTGAGGAGGTCAGACAGCTCTGTCTGATGGGGAACAACAATCAAGAGTGAAGATTTATTTGCAGAACATCGAATTACCTCCATTAAAACCTTTTCTGTTACATGAAATAAAACTGAAGTAAAAAAAAAAAAAAAAAAAAAAATATATATATATATATATAAAATAGAACCTCACGATTAATCGTTAAAAGATCTTAATTTCGACTCAAACACACATGCATCTTATTCCTAAATGACTCGGTCTATTAAACCTGACAAGCTCGATCACGAGAAACATTCAGAGAGTGAAGATATGAAAGGCTTCACAAACGTCTTTTCTATCTTTTCTTTCCATCTATCTATTTCATTCATAATATGATCACAGAAATACTGGGATAAAAGTCTATATTTCATTTATAATCTCTGATGTCTCCGGTAGAGATCAAACTAGAGTAAATCACCTTTAGAAAGTAAGTTGACGTTTCAGATAAAGATTGTATCAGTTATATTGTTACACCAGTAGGTGGAGACAAAACACTGATATGAATGTATGTCATTGAATCATTTACTCAATAGAGTTGTTCAAAAACACTGATTCATCATTTGTTTTGACATCCGCTTCAAATATTACAATGCTCATGATAACTTACGTTACGTTAACTTTTGTTAACGCTACAATAAGTAAATCCACTTCACTAGCAATGCCATAGAAATATACAGAGCTACTGCAAAAATGGACGTTCAAACACTAATATCTAAAGATGTGCTTGTTTCTCTTGCATAAGGTCTATATGGCAAGAAGAGTTCTTTAAAATTAAGTCCCTTATTTGTATGATTACACTGTCACCATAAAATAAAGCGTAAACAATGTGGTCTGTAAATTAATGGTGTTGACACTAGTAGTTCTGGACCTAAAGGCATAGGGACATGTTCACAACTTGATTGGTCAGCTTTTATTATGTATATTTTGTGACGAACATCTAAAGCAATGCTGTGTTCTGGGATAAATGTGCTCATTGTATGTGCGTAGCTTGATATGATGGTATTCTGACCAGCTGAGAACCCGTGAAGACTTTATAAAATGTGTAAAGGAGTCGAAACAGCATCAGGAATCCCTCCGTCACACACAAATGAAGACCTGCTGTGAGGAGATGCGGTTCTGACGCCTGAACCATCATAACATCACGACTTTCTGCCCTTTTTAGGGTTACATCTTATAACATCATGTCCTGTTTTTGGTTGGTTTACATGTCTTTGGTCAGTGTTGCATTCATAATTTCAGCAGAACTTCACCAGAGTTCGTTAGCAAATGGATTGAGACCCATTTATTCAGCTTGTTTCACAGCTTGAGCTCACACTTATACAAATAAACCGCACTAACAATGCAATCGCACAAGAGTTTGTTTTAATCAGACCAAACATGCCAAGCATGAACACCCTGAGGGCCAGATTTACTAACAGCCTCGTCAGCGCAAACCCTCTCTTGCCGTTAAAAAACGACATGCAGTGGAAACTAGCTTTGGAAAAGCGTGCACAGGCTTATTTTGCGGCTGATCTTATAGCAGATGCATTTGCAGGAGTTTTCAAATTTAAACGAATCATGCAAGTGGATTTACTAAGGTTTGTGCTAGTCAATTTACTGGGGATTTGCTCCATTATTTACAACGTCTTAAACTAGATTAGATTGCATTAATCATTAAGGAAACGATCCGGTGCTGTCTGTTTTTTAATTTGCACATCATCAGTACATTATGCACAGATCGGTGCTTTTACGGCATTACACTTTCACGCTAATTTGTTCTGTTTAGTAAATCTGGCATAAAATGTGTTCAAGTTTATATGTGATAGTGCGTCAGCATGATAGTAAAAGCTACACGACTACAATTTTGATTTTATTGGGCCTTGAGAGCAAGCACAGAGAAAAACACCGAGCCAGAGGCACCCAAGCGGACTTTTAATAGTGGGACCGTTTCATTTTTTTCCAATGAAACGTCCAGCGAGCTTCACCTCCCTCCCACTCGGCATTCCAGCCCATGATGATGGGAGATCCCCTCGCCTTGTAAGGCCCTGTCCTGTACTGATGTTTACAGTTTACCTCTGAACAAGGAGGAGAGGGAACACACTGTTTCCTTTGTTAAATGAACGTTTTTGTATTTATGCTTGTGTTCCCGCAGTTGCCATGTCCACCATTTCAGTGCGTGAGAATGAAGACGACGGACTAAAAATACCGCTTCTTGTTTTTTACTCAGGCTGAACTTGCATTCGTGTGCAATTCAGTAGCAGGAAATCACGGTCGACCTGCCTTCAACCTCATCAAATAAGTGAGAGATAAGTAAACACGACAGATAGCGTATGCTGGCACATTGTGTATTTATTCATCTATATTTACAGTTTTGTGGCCGAATGTGACCCATCATCAGTCTGTAGTGTCAAACGGTGCAGGTTTGTGTGACACAAAGTGATAAAGAGTGAAAGAGAGCGACAAACCCTATTTACATAAATTCCTCCCATAGCGACATGCGCATGATTTAAATTTCTGTGAACAAAGGCTCCTCTTTCATCCGTACTCTGGCATTACGGCCCTTGTTAGGACACTGTCCGGAGAGAGAGTACCTTTGCAGGATCGTTCTGAACTTCCCTTCCCATCATGCTCAGCCGGACAGAAATAGCCTGCCTATCTCTGAGCTATGAATGGAGCCAGAGCTAAGAGCTTTCTCCGCAGATTATGAATTGCGACACGAGAAAGTGAGATTGCATAGGATTGCTTCGCATTTAAAGTATGCACTTATCCTACCCTGATTATTGCACAAATATATTCATTATTATACTACAAATACTACTAAATTGTAAATAGCTGTCATTTATATTTATAAAAATGTATTAATTTCTTGATATTGTCCAACATATATAGACTTCAAGGTATAATTTATTTAAAAGAATTAAGATTTGCACAAATAGCCTGTGAATAAAAAAATAAAAAAATAATTTTGCTTTTATAATTTTATCTAAATAACATGTTGTATATTGTAATTTTAGTTTGAATAAAATTAGTGTAATTTAATTTAAATAAAAAAATTAATGTAATTTATATTAATTTATAATTTAATTTAATTTATAATTTATTTAAAAGGTTCAAAATTACCACAAATTAAAATATGGATAAAGGAAAGGAAAAGACCAAATATAATTCTTGAATTATTTAAAAATAAACTAGTTTATTTAAAAAGCATAATATAAAACTGTAATTTAAATAAAATAAGTCTAACTTAATACTAATATAATAGAATACTTTAAATAAATAAAGTATTATTTAATATGATAAATAAAAAATATTATTTAATATATAAGAGTGTGTGTAGTATAAATAATATAATTGGACATATTATCGTATTAATTATGTTCAGTATAATTACGTAAAAAATTCCTGTGAAAAGACAACAACAAAAAAGACAGACCTAAAATACATTTTTAATTATCTAACTTATTTTATTTTTATTTTTTTACATTTTTAACAGGTAAACATTTTAAACATTTTTATTTATTAAAATAATATATTATAAAACTGTAATTCAATTAAAAGGTGTAATTTAATTAATATTTTAAATTTAATATATTAATATTTTATTAGGTATAATTTATGTAAAAGGTTCAAAATGACCAGGATAAATATCCTCAGAACAGATGGGGATTTAAAAAAAAATTGTTTAGTTAAATTATAAATTATTTAAATAATATACTATAAAACTGTAGTTTAATTAAACAAATAATAGTAATTTATTTAAATAAATTAATTTAAAATGAATAAAATAGAATATTTGTAATTTAAATGTAAAAAAATCTAAATAAAATAAAATAAAATAAATCTATTTGAATAACAATTGTACTCTGGAAGGTATAATTCAAGTAATAGATTCAAAATGATCAACAATTAGACTATGGATAAATAAGAAAAGTTATGCTATGCTGCGAATTAACATCTTGGTCATGAAGTCACAGAGCAACTCAATTACAAGAGGAATTAGAGAGAAACAGCTGCGGTCTACAGGCCACACAAACACTCCTCATCCAGTGACAGGAACGTCACGTGACCCGGGCCACAGACACACACCGGCTCAAATATAGAACATGCCCATAAAAAGCCACAGAATGCAAGCGCAGTCCTGCACACAGATATACAGAGCGAGAGAAAAGCCAGAGGTTTAGGGCAACTGTCCAGCATCTCTCCTGGGAGCTTCATGCACTTCACACTCCTGATGGAGAGGAACAATGGCTAAACATAGAGAGAATGTTTGTAGGGTATATTTATATATGCATGAACCCAAAAAATTGGATTTCTGAATTGCAAAGCTGAGCTGGTGTGTGTGTGAGTGAGTGAGTGAGTGAGTGAATGTGTATGAGTGACCGAGTGTGTGTGTGTGTGTGAGTGCATATGTATATATGTGCGTGCATGTGTGTGTGTGTATGTATATATGTGTGTGTGTGTGAGAGTGTGTGTGTGTATATGTGTGTATGCATGTATATATGCGTGTCTGTGTGTGTGTGTGTGTCTGTGTGTGAGTGTATGTATATGTGTGTGTGAGTGTGTATATGTATATACGTGCGTGTGTGTGTGTGTGTGTGTGTGTGTGTGTGTGTGAGAACTACAGAGACAGTCACCAGTCTTTTCTTAGCATATTCAGGTTGCGTGATTTTCCATTCAGATTTGTGGGAATCCATTGGAGAAATCCCCTCCTCCTCCTCCTCACCAGTGCATCTGACCGTTATCCGTCTTTATTCAAATATTAGATTATTGCTTCTATATCGTTATAGAGAGTATATTAAATCAAACAAGAGTTTGTATAAACAACAAACACTGTCTCTTCAACAACTGCATAGTTCATATTGCTCTAAAGTTCTTACTTCCAAAAACATTTTAAACGGCTCAAATATAGGCAATTTCTCCAAACCATTTGACTTGATGAATATAATAATGAGCAAAAATAAAAATAAAAAAACATAAATACTTTTTTATCAGCATCCAGTGAGAAACGCCTTAACATCACACCAAGATTAACAACGATCTCAATTTCTTTTTGTAAATAATTTTTTAATTCTTTCCAAAAAAAAATAATAATAAATGGTGCATGTGTGGTTTTAGGGGGAATCTCTACAAAAAACAGACACATAAAAATTTATTATTAAAATTGTATTAGAAATTAGATTTCTATTTTATTAGAAATACGTTCTCCAAATTTCACTCCGATCAAGGTTTCGGTTTAATTTAATATTTAAGGATTGTTTAGAATGTCAATGTGTGCCTTGAATTCAATGTACATTTACATTCATGCATTTATCAGATGCTTTTATCCAAAGTGACTTTCATTGCATTCAAGAAACACATTGACATTCTAATCAGTTCTTGCTTTCCCTGGGAATCGAACCCATGACCTTGATGTTGCAAGCAACACGATCTACTGTTTGAGACACAGGAAAGCCAAATAAAAATCGGTAAATGTTAATAGTAACAGCAAGCACGTATTTTGTTTGGAGAAGGGAATGTAAAAAAAAAATTTAGAGTGAAAAGGTGAACTGTCCCTTTAAGGCCATTAGTCTGTCACATACAGAGCAAGTAAGTCTGTGGTTAAAATCAAAGTTAAAATCCTTCAGAAATCATCCATTTGTGTTTATGAGCCAATGTCTGATTCTCCATCCTACTCTCGTCCAATAGCATGCGGCCTGAGATCTTCTTCCTGTTTGGGCAACGTGATCTAAAGTCTGATGGCATGACATCACGCCGGCGCCATGCACTGCCACTGTGTGAATGCACTGGGAATGTGTCGCATTGGCGTTTTTTAAAACGAGAGAGCTAATCCCTATGTGAACAGAAACCAATGTCGCATGGCTGACCACATCCATCGGAATAGTACGGAGGAGAGGAAGAGGTCGGCATCACAGCAGAGCAGAGCTTTTAAGTTGAAAAGCACTGAATCTATGTCACTCTTAAAGGGACGGTACATAAAAAAATGAAAAATCTGTCATTATACAGTATAACAGCCTCACGTTGTTATTTTAAGTAGCTAGGATCATTTATGCATTTTATTCCAAGTCTTCTGAAGCACACGATTGCCTAGTGTGATAAAAAAAGTTGCAACTTATTCTAACTTATTATTCTAACACCAGATGTGATAAAATGTTAATACGTTTTTGTCCTAAACAGATACACAACGATTCAATGTCTTATTTCCGTGACGTTGCGGCTGGAACAATATAGAAAGTATCATGATGATAATAATGATATTGAAAACGACGTGGATAATTCACCTGAAGATTTTGAAGATATATGAAAGAAAACAAGAACGCACAAACAAGCGTGTTCTCTGATGGAGATTGTTTCAGTCACTCAGTATGTAAAAGGTCAAAATGGTGTAATATTTTAGAATTTGATTATGTATTTATCCAGTTGGTTGCGAATGCAGTGCTCTTGCAGACAGACTCCGCCCACACGCTCTTCTGATTGGCTGTTACTTTGGTTGTGATTGGAGTGTGGTTCCAGAGAGACTCCGCCCACACGCTCTTCTGATTGGCTGTTACTTTGGTTGTGATTGGAGTGTGGTTCCAGAGTGACTCTGCCCACACGCTCTTCTGATTGGCTGTTACTTTGGTTGTGATTGGAGTGTGGTTCCAGAGAGACTCCGCCCACACGCTCTTCTGATTGGCTGTTACTTTGGATCGATGTGGTTGCGAGTGCAGTGCGTTTGCAGAGAGACTCCGCCCACACACTGTTCTGATTGGCTGGTATGTGGGATTGATTTGATTTGATAGTGCAGAGAGCTTGCAGGTGGGATCTTATGCTTTCAAAGCTATTGGTCATAACTTTCAGAAAGAAATAGCGCAGACACTGGACTAGAATGATAATGTCAAGTGCACGCCATCAAATGCATGATGCTATGCATTTGGCTCTATGCATCCAATCGTTTGTGTCAAAGTTGAAGTACATTTTGAGCTTTAGCCAATCTGCCTCCATCCAATCAACAACCAATGACCAGAACCAAGTCCCGCACTAAACTCAGTTCCAAAAGAGGAGGTGCAACAATGGGAAACATGGGGGAAATAATGTGTTTTTCACATTCAAGCATGAAAATCTACTTAAGTAGAGCCTAAAAAATCAGCACTTTATAACTGGGCATCTGACAACCTATTTAAAATTGCATTTGTTGAGACTGTACAGACAGAGTCATCCGAGACTCTCCCAGAAGGCACTTTTAGTCAAGCTAAACATTGGTATTATAGTGCTTAAAATATGACAAACTCTAAGTGTGAGATATGCTAACAGTGCTTCATGGCAAGCGATTACTTCAAGACCATAAAACTGTGAAATGTCACTTTAAATGTAAATGCAATTACACAGAGACATTGGTTTGGTTGTACCTTTGCTGGCTCTTGGTGTGTCATGGCCATTTTGAGGAAAGTACGCTGGATCTGCAGAGCATTATTCACCATTTCTGCCTAATGGATAAAATAAACAAGCAAATAAATCCATATATATTATATAGTATTATGCTTGATAGCATATGATTAATTTCTAATGATAATTTAATATTTGTATGCATTCTAAACACACACACAATTATATCATTTGACACTTTTTGTATAATTTGACAAAAACACACCCAAAAAAACGAATCTCACAATAAAAATATGTTCAAAATAGACATTCATCTTGCTTTTCTTTTGATGTTGCTTTAACTATTTTCAAACTACCATAGCATTTAATACAATATTTTTATGCTAAGATTTTAAAACCCTGGTGTGTCTGTAAAGCAAAATCCATATATGGTATTTGAGAACGAGCAAAATAAAGAATGAAGACAGTTTTCATATAACAAAAAAGTAAAATGTTTTATAAAAATCAACCCCAGGGACATAAAGTGCCCGAAGTTGAAGAGACACCTAAATGAGGTGAAGCCTAACGGGACGGAACTGACCCACATACATGCACACAAATTGAGGCAAATCCCACATTTAGGAAGAGGTTTCCTCTTGCAGAACATGGAGAACGGTAGAGGTCTGCTTTACCTTAAAAGGAGCTGACTATAGGAGATAAAACCTGTCTCTATCAGCACTGATGAGAAACTTAGATTGGTGAATGTTGCCTTTCGAGGTAAAGGCACTTCACGGGAATTATTATGGGTAATTCCCACACTTTCAGGTTCAAAAGGTCGGCTCTGCATGAGTCCGGGTTAAATCAAGCCGACTGGACTGCGGTTCAGGTCCGCGGTGAGCGGCAGAGGAGAAGCAAACACTGTACACTCTTTTTAGAGATCTTCTTTAAAAAAATGTTTTTTTTAATTGGAAGACAAAAACTGTGCAATCACTGTTTATTAGAGTTGATACACATTTTGTATCAGAGTTTAACCTCATTGTTCTGTTAAAATCACTATGCAAATACAATTAAATTAAACTGAACATTTTCTGATTCTGGATGGAGAACAACTAATATTATTTAGGGTTATTATCGTTAACCAAAACTAAAATTAAAATTATTAAAAACATTTTGGTTAATGAAATAAAATATAAATATTAGTTGAAAAAAACTCACACACCCTTACACTCACTCACGCACACGATCACACAATCAGTCACACTAAATCCCTCAGGCACACACACTCGCAATCATGCACACAATCACTCACTCACACTCATTCACTCACCCTCACACACACACACACACACACACACACCCTCACACACACACACACACACACACTCTCTCTCACACACTCTCACACACACACACAAACACACTCACTCTCACACTCATTCACTCACTCTCACACACACACACACACACACACACACACTCACATTCGATCAAACTCACACACACAACCACACACACTCATTCACTCACACTCACACAATCACGCACACTAAATCATTCAGGCACACACACTCACAATCACGCACACAATCACTCATTCACTCACTCACTCACACATTCACACACACACACAAACACACACACTCACATTTGATTACACTCACACACACAATCACACATTCACTCACACACACTCATTCACTCACTCACACACACACACACACTCACATTCGATCACACTCACACACACAATCACTCATTCACTCACTCACTCACACACACACACACACACACACACACACACACACACACACACACACACACACACACACACACACACACACACACACACACACACACACACACACACAATAACTCATTCACTCACACACAATCACTCATTCACTCACTCACTCATTCACTCACTCACTCACTCACACACACACACACACACACACACACACACAATAACTCATTCACTCACACACAATCACTCATTCACTCACTCACTCATTCACTCACTCACTCATTCACTCACTCACTCATTCACTAACACACACTCATTCACTCACACACACTCACACACACTCACACACACACACACTCACATTCGATCACACTCACACACACAATCACTCACACACACACACACACACACACACACACTCACATTCGATCACACTCACACACACAATCACACACACACACAATCACTCATTCACTCACACACACTCATTCACTCACTCACACACACACACACACACAGACAACACACTCTCACACACACACACACTCACATTCGATCACACTCACACACACAATCACTCATTCACTCACACTCATTCATTCACTCACTCACACACACCCTCACATTCACTCACTCTCACACACACACTCACATTCAATCACACTCACACAATCACTCACACTAAATCATTCAGGCACACATACTCGCAATCACGCACACAATCACTCACACACACTCATTCACTCACTCTCAGACGCGATCACACTCACACACACACACACACTCGCAACCACGCACACAATCACTCACTCAATAACTCTCTCACTCGCTCACACTCACACACACAATCACTCACACACACACACACACATACACACACTCGCAACCATGCACACAATCACTCGATCACTCTCTCACATTCAATCACTCTCTCACACACACACATACTCACTCAATCACGCGCACGCACACAGATGCTCAGAGAGGCATTTCTCATCTCTTATTAGACTAAAAGGGAAATGTTTCCTTTCTGAGTTGAGCTTGAGGAGAATTCCAGTGTTAACAAAGAGGACACATACATCTCTCTCCCACTTTCATTCTGCTATTTTTCAGCCGTTCCCTCTCCCTCTTCTCATAATATTGCATTCCATCACTAGAATGAGCCACTGTGCCTCTGTGTACACTAAGTACATTGTCCAGCGCCTCATTTCTCAAGCAGCTCTTTAGATACCAATCGGTAGCGAATGTACTGTCAGTCATAAAGAAACCCTAACATTTCAGCTGTTGTTTACAGGCCATCATCACAAAAAGTACCTTGTGTTACAAGAGACCAGACAGAGGCGCTCGCTGAAAAATGATTATTTGTGAGGGCTCAAATGGAGCAATTCTGAATATTTTATTTAAATTAATATCATATTATAAAAGTATTATAGATACAGCCCAGGTCAAGAATTTGATGAGAAGTTCATTTTGTTACGTTCCTGCTTCCTGTCCATTGTTCTAGTCCTGTGTAGTTATTCCCCAATTAATTAGTGTTTGATACCCCATTGTTTGAGATGATAACAAGTGACCAACTACCAACACCTAAGGCTGCCACACTGCAAGTCTTAATGCACAGATCTGATCTTTTAACCATATCCAATTTTTTGTCCCGCCTGTTTACATCAGACACAACTGGCATTAATAAATAAGCGTTTACGGCTGTTGATTTAATACGTTAATTCAATGAATTATTTATGGGAATAATAAAGACCAGAACTATGTACATCATTCATATAGTTGATTGGTGATCAACAATTGGACACAGAATACTATATATTCACATAGAAAACAGCTGTTTTACACTGATATAATATTACACGGTTTTCCTGTATTTATCATCTAATAAATTCAGCTTTAATCACAGGAATAAATGACACTTTACTATATATTCACATAGAAAAAAGCTGTTTTACACTGATATAATATTACACGGTTTTCCTGTATTTATCATCTAATAAATTCAGCTTTAATCACAGGAATAAATGACACTTTACTATATATTCACATAGAAAAAAGCTGTTTTACACTGATATAATATTACACGGTTTTCCTGTATTTATCATCTAATAAATTCAGCTTTAATCACAGGAATAAATGACACTTTACTATATATTCACATAGAAAAAAGCTGTATTACACTGATATAATATTACACGGTTTTCCTGTATTTATCATCTAATAAATTCAGCTTTAATCACAGGAATAAATGATACTTTACTATATATTCACATAGAAAACAGCTGTTTTACACTGATATAATATTACACTGTTTTACTGTATTTATCATCTAATAAATTCAGCTTTAATCACAGGAATAAATGACACTTTACTATATATTCACATAGAAAACAGCTGTTTTACACTGATATAATATTACACTGCTTTACTGTATTTATCATCTAATAAATTCAGCTTTAATCACAGGAATAAATGACACTTTACTATATATTCACATAGAAAACAGCTGTTTTACACTGATATAATATTACACTGTTTTACTGTATTTATCATCTAATAAATTCAGCTTTAATCACAGGAATAAATGACACTTTACTATATATTCACATAGAAAACAGCTGTTTTACACTGATATAATATTACACGGTTTTCCTGTATTTATCATCTAATAAATTCAGCTTTAATCACAGGAATAAATGACACTTTACTATATATTCACATAGAAAAAAGCTGTTTTACACTGATATAATATTACACGGTTTTCCTGTATTTATCATCTAATAAATTCAGCTTTAATCACAGGAATAAATGACACTTTACTATATATTCACATAGAAAAAAGCTGTATTACACTGATATAATATTACACGGTTTTCCTGTATTTATCATCTAATAAATTCAGCTTTAATCACAGGAATAAATGATACTTTACTATATATTCACATAGAAAACAGCTGTTTTACACTGATATAATATTACACTGTTTTACTGTATTTATCATCTAATAAATTCAGCTTTAATCACAGGAATAAATGACACTTTACTATATATTCACATAGAAAACAGCTGTTTTACACTGATATAATATTACACTGCTTTACTGTATTTATCATCTAATAAATTCAGCTTTAATCACAGGAATAAATGACACTTTACTATATATTCACATAGAAAACAGCTGTTTTACACTGATATAATATTACACTGTTTTACTGTATTTATCATCTAATAAATTCAGCTTTAATCACAGGAATAAATGACACTTTACTATATATTCACATATAAAACAGCTGTTTAACATTGAAATAATATTACACTCTTTTACTGTATTTAAATGGGTGGTCCTTTAAAAATAATACCAACAAAAGAGTTGCATCATGATTGTACTTTTTTGCAATACCTTATATAATTTTATAACAATACAGTAGTCAATATAACCTTCATAATAACAGTTGTTTTCAAGTCCAACAACACACTAATACAGCAGCAAAACAAAACAAAAACAAGGAGTCGTCTCCGTAAATGAGGTTTAAACAAGTGAAATCTGTTCTACCTTCACTTTTTCCATCCTTCCAATGCCTACTTTCAGATTAGAATCAAAGATTTTCCATTTGTTATGATGCACATGGATTTAACGAGGCTGCAAAATAGCACAAAGCCAGTTGTCAAATATAGCAGAGTAATGTGAACCTGGAAAGCAACAGCTGTGAGCTTCATGAACAGCTGGACTGTTGGGTGTGTGTGACTGTTTGCAGCCATTTGGTACTATAAACTAAGAGCTCTTAAGAATGACTTCACTCTTATGTGATCTACCTCAGCTCATCTTCTGTCACTGCTCCTATCCGTCTATACAATCTGCATTGACACGGACATTCACAAACGCCAACACTTACATGCTTTGCCACGTCTCCGCCAATAGCGGCGCTTGTCTTCATATATTCAGACACTGAACCGCTCAGCAACAGATCGAACGCCTCCATGCTCTCCGATTCACCTTAGAATCAAACACAAAGAAAACACAATGGAAATCAATGTAACAGAATAAACAATGTTAATGAGGATGCACTGAAATCCCATTCATTGCCGGAGACGTCAGGGTTGGCATAAAAATAAAACAGAAAAGTCCTAAATAGTTCAAAAGTTTGGGGTCAGACTCAGTCAAGGAAAATTACTACTTTTATTCAGCAAGGATGCATTAAATTGATCAAAAGTGACAGTAAAGACATTAGTTACATTACAAAAGATGCTGTTTTGATTTCAGCTTTAATCACAGGAATAAATGACACTTTACTACATATTCACAGAGAAAACAGCTGTTTTACACTGATATAATATTACAGTTTTACTGTATTTATCATCTAATAAATTCAGCTTTAATCACAGGAATAAATGACACTTTACTATATATTCACATAAAAAACAGCTGTTTTACACTGATATAATATTACACTGTTTTACTGTATTTATCATCTAATAAATTCAGCTTTAATCACAGGAATAAATGACACTTTACTATATATTCACATAGAAAACAGCTGTTTTACACTGATATAATATTACACTGTTTTACTGTATTTATCATCTAATAAATTCAGCTTTAATCACAGGAATAAATTACACTTTACTATATATTCACATAGAAAACAGCTGTTTTACACTGATATAATATTACACAATTTTTACTGTATTTATCATCTAATAAATTCAGCTTTAATCACAGGAATAAATGACACTTTACTCAATATTCACATAGAAAACAGCTGTTTTACACTGATATAATATTACACAATTTTTACTGTATTTATCATCTAATAAATTCAGCTTTAATCACAGGAATAAATGACACTTTACTATATATTCACATAGAAAACAGCTGTTTTACACTGATATAATATTACACTGTTTTACTGTATTTATCATCTAATAAATTCAGCTTTAATCACAGGAATAAATGACACTTTACTATATATTCACATAGAAAACAGCATATAACAAAGTATATCGATTATATATTTATTGTCTGATATGTAACCAACAATTTTTAGTGGTTCTGTGATATTTACATGACTTATTTCTGCTATGACAAAAAATTACTAAAATAAAATAACAAAAAAAAAATATTACTGCTGATAATATAAATTAATATTATTATTATGCCACTATTTAAACCGGATATAATAATAACCACAGATAATAATAATAAATATTAATGTAAATATAGTCCATCACTAAAAAAAGACTTCTGCTAAGCTAAGCTGTTAAAAATCTCAGACTGAGTCTATGTGCAGTTTGCCAAGGATAATGCCGCTCTGCTCCTATGAGAATATTTTTCCCATGAAGAAAAACCCCCTAAATCTCAGAGTTCCTCTCCTTAGGATAATCTTTGGAGTTGCAAACAATGCCTATGGACTCATCAAAACAGACCAGATATGCTTAAAGCTATCTTTCACTGCTGAACGTCTGGTACCTCCGTTGATCATGTGACCGCTGATGATGTCACCGTTGGCCACGCCCCCAGGACCGAGTTTGACCGCCACCGTCTCCAGACGAGCGACCGCCTGCTCCAGACGCTCAACCAGTGCTTCCATGACAGCAATCCTGGAGAAACAGAGCAAACTCTTAGTCTGTGGGACTAAACCAGCGTTTATGGCGTATGAAGGCAGTTTGAGGCGTTGACCTTTGTGACCCGAGCGCCAGTCCGTTCAATAAAACACTGTGACGGTCAAACGACAGCAACACAGAGAAATATGCCAACAATAATCATGAGGAAAGATTTATTAGCTTTCTTGAAGGCGATCTAGTTAGTTTTATGCAAGAATGAGGTGAAAAACACTTAAAGTGGTTTTTGAAATCAATGTTGAATTATTAATGCAATGGCGTGAAACACAGTCACTCAATTTATACCGTTTTCAAGTGTATTTTTTAAAACGACATCTGAAATAATAAACTATGTAGTGTTTTTCAATACCTATTGATAAAACACAACACCAGCCGCTCTGTCTCTCTCTCGCTGTCTCTCTGACACACAAACCCTCCTCCCCTCATCACTCGTTTCATTTGGGATTGCACATACTGATTGCTCATAATGTTATTAATTCCCGCAGATTTTGTGCGCACACATAAAGCCGACTCTCAGGACTAATCTGAATAGTTTTTCGCTGCTTAATGATGAAGTGCAGATGATCTAGTTCTGGCATTTCCACAGAGAAAAATAACCGGTTGCCAGATTCATAAAAGAGCAAAAACCTTATTTTACACTGTCCTTGTTACATTTGTTACATGCCTTACTATTGAAATTACAGTAAATTATGCATAATTGCAAATACACCAAACCGTAAGTATATAACAAGTGTATGTTGTTAATTAATATTTCTCAGTACTTAAATATATAATTATACTGTAACAATGACATCTTAAAATAAAGAGTAAACCGGTGAACTTTATTTTTACTTTTAACAAATACATTGACTGAAAACCACCTTAACGAGTCAAAAAATCTTGAAATAAAGCAATAATCGGATT
>JAWRVZ010000217.1:937500-940000 GCA_037043235.1 Rhodeus uyekii | reverse complement strand
GTGAGTTTATGTGAGTGTGTGAGCGAGTGAGTCTGTCTGTGTGTGTGTGTGTGAGTGTGTGTGAGCGAGTGAGTCTGTGTGTGTGAGTGTGTGTGTGTGTGTGTGTGTGTGTGAGTGTGAGCGAGTGAGTCTGTTTGTGTGAGTTTATGTGAGTGTGTGAGCGAGTGAGTCTGTGTGTGTGTGTGTGAGCGAGTGAGTCTGTGTGTGTGTGTGTGTGTGAGTGTGTGTGTGTGAGTGTGAGCGAGTGAGTCTGTTTGTGTGAGTTTATGTGAGTGTGTGAGCGAGTGAGTCTGTCTGTGTGTGAGTTAGTGCAGTGCTTCTCAATTATTTTCTGTCGCACCCCCCCTAGGAAGAAGTAAACATTTCGCGCGCCCCCCCCCCCCCCTATTTTGGAACTTTCGCTTTATTGTTTCCATGGCAACGCGTCACGCTTGTCACGTGACAGACCGCAGTCACATAAAGCGCTGTTTGATAGATGTTTCACATTTATTTAGTTTTTCTTTTTTTTTTCAAAATAGTCACCAACTTGTTGGCTCTCTCATCAACTACCTGATATTCAGATTCTCAGATATGTGGAAGTGAATGTTTGTCGCTTAAAAACCTTTATAATGATCAAGTTCTCTGAGCGCGTCTTTTTTGGATCAGTGCCAGATAGCGCGTGAAAACACGTGTGAATTTAGCGATTGATCACGTGACACATGAACACCGGTGTGATCGTACACATCAACGGGTGAAGGGTTTGTTATCTGAACTTCATATCTGCTGCTCTTGTTCAGTGCAAGAAAACCTACTCCCTGACAAAAAAAGCATGTTCCCCACGGTCACGGGGGGGGGGGGGGGGGGGGGGGGGGGGGGGGGGGGGGGGGGGGGGGGGGGGGGGTATGTGTATGTGTTAGTGAGTTAGTGTATGTGCGAGAGCGAGTGTGCGTGTGAGCGAGTGTGTGCACCTGTGTGTGAACTGTATATACACTGTGTGTATTTGTCTGTGTGTGTGTGTGTGTGTGTGTGTGTGTGTGTGTGTGTGTGTGTGTGTGTGTGTGTGTGTGTGTGTGTGAACTGTATATACACAGTAGAGGCCAAATGTGACATCCAGAGGGAATATTTGTTTTTAATGAACCTACAAATCAGATTAAACCACCTAAATATGAGGAAATTATAAGTTTTAAATATAAGGGAAGAACAGAACACTACGCTTAGTTCAGGTATTTCTCTGAGGCAATTATTTGGCACAATTTGGTTCGAAAACAGCTTCATTGCTTAATCAAAAATGAGGCAAATCGACTCCAAGCACAGCTAGGCAATTTATATCTCTGTTCCTAAACTACTCACCTCAAAGCTAATATTTCTGATTTATTAAAGAATGCATTTTAAAAGAGCGAGTGAGAAGCTACACCACTGCACCTCTGATATGTGAAGGAGTGTATTGGCTATTGCTTTTACATGCAAATATTTGAACAGTAATTCAGATTCTGTTGAGAAAGTATGCCTGTTAAAAAAACAGTGAAGTGGAAGGAAGGACACAAATCCTGCAACGCTGAACCTGAGCGCCTGAAGATCTCACAGCGGATCCATTCACCTGCACATCAGAGCAACAAAAGAGCCGCATTTGCTGCATTTCACAGGCAGCCACTAAAAGAGCAAGTCTCTTTCTGACACGCGTCAGCAGTAATTAATAGTGAGCCGGTGTGGAAATGCTCACGTCATCTTGTTATCTCTCCAGAGAGTTCTCTCGGCCCTGCCAAATGCCTGAGCCGGGCCTCAGCCGGGCAGAAAGAGCTTCTGAAACACAGATGAAGTGCAGATGATCTAGTTCTGCCATTTCCACAGGGAAAAATAACCGGTTGCCAGATTCATAAAAGTGCAAAAACCTTATTTTACACTGTCCTTGTTACATTTGTTACATGACCTTACTACTGAAATAACAGTAAATTATGCATAATTGCATGAAAAAACCTCTAACCGTAAGTATATAACAAGTGTATGTTGTTAATTAATATTTCTCAGTACTTAAATACATAATTATACTGTAACAATGACACCTTAAAATTAAGAGTAAACCAGTGAATCCAGCAGCTCAAGCTCACGCCGCTAATAAAATCTGTTTATTACTTTTAACATATATCGACTGAAAACCACCTTAACGGGTCAAAAAATCTTGTTTTTTCTTCTATGATGAATGAACTCGCCTAGAACAGATTATTTTGCTTGATTTGAACTTTAATTTTCTTGAAAGAATTTGCAATTCTGGTGATTCTTTAAATGAATGAAGGATGTTTTTAAAGTGACGGTATATTTTGTCTCAGTTCATCCTGAAATCAGAAATTTTAAGACTTATTTTCTAATTTTAAGAGCAAAATGATTCTTATTATTAGAAAATTTTTGTTTCACAAAGATTTCTGTACTTTACATTTATTTAAAACATAGAAATGTAATTTAAAAAAATGCTTGATTTGAATATTATTAAATGTTGACATGTTTAAAGAAGCAAAGCAACAAAATA
>JAWRVZ010000217.1:902500-935000 GCA_037043235.1 Rhodeus uyekii | reverse complement strand
TCTTTCTGTCTGTCTATCTGTCCATCTATCTCTCTATCTGTCTGTCTGTCTGTCTATCTGTCCATCTATCTCTCTATCTGTCTGTCTGTCTGTCTATCTGTCTATCTATCTATCTGTCTGTCTCTCTCTCTCTCTCTATCTATCTATCTATCTATCTATCTATCTATCTGTCTGTCTGTCTGTCTATCTATCTGTCTGTCTCTCTCTCTCTCTCTCTATCTGTCTCTCTATCTATATATCTGTCTCTCTCTCTATCTGTCTGTCTGTCTGTCTTTCTATCTATCTGTCTGTCTATCTCTCTCTCTATCTATCTGTCTGTCTGTCTCTCTATCTATCTATCTATCTGTCTGTCTGTCTCTCTATCTATCTATCTATCTATCTGTCCATCTATCTCTCTATCTGTCTGTCTGTCTGTCTTTCTATCTATCTGTCTGTCTATCTGTCCATCTATCTCTCTATCTGTCTGTCTGTCTGTCTATCTGTCCATCTATCTCTCTATCTGTCTGTCTGTCTTTCTATCTATCTGTCTGTCTGTCTATCTGTCCATCTATCTCTCTATCTGTCTGTCTGTCTGTCTATCTGTCCATCTATATCTCTATCTGTCTGTCTATCTGTCCATCTATCTCTCTATCTGTCTGTCTGTCTGTCTTTCTATCTATCTGTCTGTCTGTCTATCTGTCCATCTATCTCTCTATCTGTCTGTCTGTCTGTCTATCTGTCCATCTATCTCTCTATCTGTCTGTCTGTCTTCTGTCTCTATCTCTATCTGTCTGTCTGTCTATCTGTCCATCTATCTCTCTATCTGTCTGTCTGTCTGTCTATCTGTCCATCTATATCTCTATCTGTCTGTCTATCTGTCCATCTATCTCTCTATCTGTCTGTCTGTCTGTCTTTCTATCTATCTGTCTGTCTGTCTATCTGTCCATCTATCTCTCTATCTGTCTGTCTGTCCATCTATCTCTCTATCTGTCTGTCTGTCCATCCATCTATCTCTCTATCTGTCTGCCTATCTGTCTGTCTATCTGTCTGTCTATCTGTCCATCTATCGCTCTATCTATCTGTCTGTCTGTCTATCTATCTGATGTTAAATATATCAATCCGCACAACATGATCTGTGCTGAACTAATGTTTCAGGAATGATGTGGTTTTCTATTTCTGAATGACTCAAAGCGTCACCCGGATACAGAAGATGAACGTGCTAAAAATGACGCCAAATAAAATAAACTCATGCCTTTAATGACGTGCTTTCCACACATCCCTGATTGCATGTTCTTAAGACACTATTATACTGACTTATTTTATTATGGGATGAGTGAAGGAAGGAAGGTCTAAAGAGATAGAAATATGGTTTAAGCAGGAGGACAAATACTCTCCAAAAAGCAAATGAAGAAATAAGAATCGGAATCATTATTATTCACATTCCATTGCATAATTATGTCTGTAACGATTACTTAAATTTCATTACACATCTTCTTATTTATTCGTAAATACATCTGATTATTTTTTAATTAGTGTGGATTTTGATTTAAACTACATCAACACAACATGATGATCATCATCAATGCATCTACTATTTGTCTTAATAAATTAATGATAAGAATTTTCTATACAGATCACATATAGTGTCAGTACTTAAACATTTAGAGTTACGTTTTTAAACTAATAATTAACATTACCGTATACAACTGCCTTGAAAGAAACTTCTGAAATTGAGCTAATATACAAGACAGGTCAGATATTCGTCATTTAGTGTGTTTGAATAAATGCTGTAGAAGTTTAAAACTGTATAGACTATATATATATATATATATATATATATATATATATATATATATATATATATATATAGTATGTGTGTGTGTGTGTATTATATATGCATGTATATATATGTGTGTGTGTATTATATACGTTTATGTGTGTATTATATATGCATGTATATATATATATGTGTGTGTGTGTGTGTGTATTATATACGTTTATGTGTGTATTATATATGCATGTATATATATATATATATATATATATATATGTGTGTGTGTGTGTATTATATACGTTTATGTGTGTATTATATATGCATGTATATATGTGTGTGTGTATTATATACATTTATGTGTGTATTATATATGCATGTATATATGTGTGTGTGTATATGTGTATTATGCATGTATATATGTGTGTGTGTGTGTGTGTGTGTGTGTGTTTATAATATATGCATGTATATATATGTGTGTGTGTGTGTGTGTGTGTGTATTATATACGTTTATGTGTGTATTATATATGCATGTATATATGTGTGTGTGTATTCTACACGTTTATGTGTGTATTATATATGCATGTATGTGTGTGTATTATATATTCATGCATGTGTGTGTGTATTATTTATGCATATATGTGTGTATTATATATGCATATGTGTGTGTATTATATATGCATATATGCATGATTATTATTCAACATGCATGAAGTCGTTTTGTGGTCATGTGACAAGAAAACCATAAATCATGAAAGAAAACTCTCATGAATATGCACGTATTTATATAGCCTAAATAACTAGTGTACTATATAAACTGTGAGTGTGTTTATATATATATATATATATATATATAGTCAGGCCTACAGGGCGACTTTGTCAGGCTATTGACATGACATTATATTTCTGTCTGTCTTTGAGTCTGCATGCGCTGATATGACAACTGACAGATAACAGATAACAGATACACACACACACACACACACACACACACACACACACAGCCCTCTGACAGCAAAACACACACAAACACAAACGAGACCACAAAACTGCGCGTTCAAACCCCAAATTCCTGCCAGCACAGCGAGTGCGTGCGCGCGCGCGCATCCAGACACAAACACGCACGTTTTCCGTGAGACCCTCCCACTAACAACCCGAACGACCTGGGATGAAAATACGATAAGAGTCAGTCTTACCGAAATATTCCCTCCGACAAGCTCTCCGGGTTTTACTCTCACGTTTTCTTTAGTTAAAGCGAGAGATGCGGATCTGCAGCGGAGCTCTGGCGTCCCGGGCGCGCGCCCTGCTGTCAATCAAACGGCCGCTTCCGGGACTTCCATATTTGGGAAGGATGAATCAGAGAAAGATTAGAGCAAGATGCCTAGATTCAGCAGAGAGATGCAGTGACACAGTGACCTGTAGTTATTATTCAACATGCATGAAGTCATTTTGTGGTCATGTGACAAGAAAACCATAAATCATGAAAGAAAACACTCCACACTACACTGTATGTAGCCTAAATAACTAAAATATAATCTGTCTGTGCTTGCAATTTTCTTGCAATTTTCAATATTCTAGTGTTTTATTAAATGAAAATTATGCATATAATGCTGTCCAATCGATAAATCGCAATTAATTGCATCTAACATAAAAGTTTGTAAGCATATTTGTGTGAGTGTGTGTGTACATAAATGTATCCACACATACACACACACACACACAAATATATAGGTTACATGTACAAACTTTTACAATTAATTGATTTGACAGCACTAATAATATAATGAGCTACAATATTAGTATTACTGTCAAATCAGTTAATCCCGGTTAATCGCATCTAATATAAAAGTTTGTTTATATATGTGTGTACATATATATAATTGTGACATTTATTATATAAAAAAACTTTATGCTAGATGTTATTAATAGTGATTAATCAATTTGATTGCATAATTAATATAATAAGCTATAATATTAATAGCAATTAATTGTGATTAATCGCATCTAACATAAATGTTTCTTTACATAATATGCATTTGTGCATATATATATTTGTATGTGCACACACACGCATCTATGTATGCATACACAAACACACACACATACACTTACATATATGGGGGGAAAAAAACTTTGTTGGATGCGATTAATCGTGATTGATTGATTTGATAGCACTAATATAAATATAACATGTATTAACATTAATATCAATTATATAAATATTATTAAAACAATATTATTAAAGTCAGTGAACACAGGCTTTCCTGTGTCTCTAACAGTAGAGAGTGGCGCTTGCAATGAAAAGGTCATGGGTTCGATTCCCAGGGAAAGCAAGAACTGATTAGAATATCAATGTGTTTCTTGAATGCGATGCAAGTCGCTTCAAATAAAAGCGTCTGATAAATGCATGAATGTAAATGAGTACAAAAACTAAATACCCCTCAGTCACAGCATAGCATTATTACTTTATAGATAACGTCATTCCATTTCCATGACCTCTTGAGCAACTAATTATCTCCACATTTCCTTCAGTCTGACACCAGGACAGATTAGATCATGGAGAGACGGTCAGCTGGTCTCATTCTGCATCCGTTGCTCTTCCCGGGAGCCTCTGCTATCACAGCCGACGTGAGACAAGCTTCCCTGGTGATGGTGTGGTGGAAAGTTTCACTGCCATGTCACTCCTGAAACAGCCTCGGGTTACACGGCGAGCAGAAATAGATCTTCCTGAAGCACCAAGCGCACAGATGTGGGACTTTGGCATTTCTTATTGATAAGAAAAGCCCTGAATAATTCACCGAGCCTTGCGGTTCTCCAACATGCCAAACAGCGCATACAGGTGCTGGTTTTAACCACAGATAAACATGCGTTGTGAGGGTTACGTTTAAATGTCGGGTTGAGTTACAGGGGATCAGAATTTAAGGTTGGTTTATGGTCATTACCCAAAGTGCTCTGTCCCGAACCTTAGAAGACAGGAGGACAACTAGGTCAACATGGAGGACCTCGGATCCGTGACAGCGATTCGGCTGAAATATTTCTCAATCTAGAACCGTATGAAGTTCACAAACACCACACACACACAAAACTGCTCCTGCATCACCTGACCAGTCATGGTGAATTATATTTAGTGACTCTGGCGACGTGTGTTTACACAAACACATTCATTATCCAACAGTGATCAACAGTTAATCAAGCATGTTTATTCAGTACGTCTCCGTGCACTCGCTTAAACTTTCAGGATTAGTTTGAATTATGGGACGAAACTCATTTCTTTAGTGAGGCAACAAAATCATGTTGGTGTCCACATTTATTTGACTTATTTTTGTCTCACCCCTTTTTACATGAAACCACACAAAAAACTAAAGGTTAGAAAATAATTAGAAAATAATTTAATAGAAAATAAAGGTTATGAGACACTTGTGAATGGGGAAAATGTGAACGTTCAATAATTTTTTTAACGTGACGTAATAAATCTGTAATAAATTATTTGAGGGTCAAAACCTGCTTTGACGTCATATCCAGTCACAACTGTACAAATTATGATTTAAATATCTTTACAACTCAAACCACACAAGTTTTTACAAGTAATTTATGTGTGCTTATATAAAATTACAACTACAAAATTACAACTACTTCTGCTTTTAACTACTAAAAATTGTCCCCATTCACTTCCTTTGTAGTGCTTTAACACAGATTTTTGCCCTTTTAAAAAAAAAGTTTTTAAAGTTGTAACTCAAGTTAAATAGTTGTAACTGTAACTAATAAAATAGTACATAATATATATAATATACTTACAGAATACTAGAATACACACATATATATGTATATGTGTCATATATACAATTCTATTCTAATTATTATATATACACACATAAAAATAGTATATATGTTGTGTTAATTAACATTATGCCACAAACCATACATTTATGGTTATTTTACTTTTGAACTTCCACTGTAAGTGCCTCGCATGATCTAAATGTTTAGCTTTTTAAAAAGTAAACAAGGCGAGTCTAAATGTTGTTTGCTGGTCAACACAAAAGCTGTCAATCAGTTTAACTCGCACTGAACCTGGAATATTCCTCGACCGGCTCGATTATTAAGCAATGTTTTGACAGACGCAGTTGAGGTCAGCTAAATTTGTCACCTCACAAACCAGCATAAACAAGGACATAAATAAGCATCTCAGTGTGTGGCGAGGAGAAGCGACGGCCTGTGTGTTTATACTGGGAATATCTGCTTCTCTTTCACGACACCTTCATCCGTGAGAAACACGCGGCGGGACGGCCGTACTAAAGCTACTGGCCACAAGGAACAAAACATCAGCATTATAAAGCATTGGGATATTAAGCAATGTTTGAGTTGATGATGTAGCAATGATCTAGAACGTGTGCTTTTCAAAAAGTTACACAACACAACAATCCATGAGAGCGCGTCACTCAGGCGTCCAATGAAATGCAAGAACAGAAACAGCAGGAACAAATAAATAAAAACCAGGCCTGTGAAATCAACAGTTTGAGGTTTAAATATAGAACCTTTTTATTTCCATTTAGAGTAAATAGTGTTGAAAATCTGAAATAAGGCTTAAATACCTACAGTTCGTATTTAAATAGTCAATAACATTTTACATGCCCAAATCCAGTGACAATGAAAAATTTCCTCTTTTTTTGGGTGGTGTTGCTGTTATTCTTTTTTTCTTCATTATTTTCCCTTGTAAGAAAGAGTTCAAGTATAAAAATTCTCAACAGTGTAAAATAGCCCATCTGATGCATATTTAAAGCAAAAGAAGCACAGCATCCGTCCTCGACTTTGACAATACATTCTAGTGTATGAAGCAGCATGTCCCTTCCATCTTTTTTTGTTGTTTTTTTGTCCTTTTAAACAGTTCTGGATATGACAAAAATGGAGAAACATGCCCCCCAAAAAACAACAGGCCTGCAATAAAACAAATGTCATACGATAGGCATTAAACTAGCTGATATTTAATGTCATGTTCTAAAATTCCAAATGTATTGAGAAAAAAAAAGGATTTGTACAGTGCACATACAGATTTGCATCTTAAATAAGTCTACAACAACACTTTTGGTTGAGTATGTTAATAATACTACAACTAAGCCTACTCAATAACTTATAATAATAATAATAATAATAATATGCCATGAGATGAATACATTATATCCATACAGTACCGCTTCCAAGTCTGTGATCTTAGAGCGCAACATAAGTCAACTCAAAATAAATATCTTAAATAGCAGATCTCTTTAAATAGCATTACAAATGTAAGGCACACAAAGACCCCTCGGATCCTTTCGCTATAGTGCTGTTCTGTAAAGAGTTGCTCATTGAAATACATAGACCTTAGTAAGTGTGCTGGTGCTCAGTGAACATTTAAAGACCGATAGCGGAGAGCTCGCGGCGACTCTCCTCCCTCATCACGGCTCCAGATAAAGATCCGACGCTGATAAAGGGAGGATGAACAGGTCAGTCCTCTCTGGGATAAGAAGAGGGGGATGAATGTTGACGGACCCAAAGCAGGACTGGTTCCC
Organism: Rhodeus uyekii; assembly: GCA_037043235.1. NCBI lineage: Eukaryota > Metazoa > Chordata > Actinopteri > Cypriniformes > Acheilognathidae > Rhodeus > Rhodeus uyekii. The sequence goes on along the minus strand of JAWRVZ010000217.1, from coordinate 927,707 downwards.
AAACGGGGTCCAGGGATGAAACGACGACAGCTCAACGAACCAGTGATCTTTCCAGAGTTATCCGACTGTGTGTGTGTGTGTGTGTGTGTGTGTGTGAGTCAGTGCCTGTTCCTTCCAACACAGCAGTTGCTCCCTGATTCTAGACTAATACTGAGCAATGCCCTTGTTTTTTCTCCTACATAGTCATCTTTGTGTGTATTCACGCGTTCTCCCTTGCCCACAGACAGACATTAACACTTAAATGTGTGTGTAACGATGTACATGTTAGTCCGTGTGTGTTTTTGTAAGCATATAATACAATACATCTCAGTCTTTTTTCGTCTTTTTGAGAGAGTACTTTCAAATTGTTCGATGCCCATTGTTGGGGGAGCAAAAGAAAATCTCTCCTAGTCCTGCACTTTGTTTTGTCCCCTGTTTGCTTTGCATAGGTCAATGCAGGAGTCAGAGAAAGTGGGAGACATTCAGCATCAGATAAGATTAAAAAGGTAGTTCACAAAACATAAAACATGCTAACACTGGATCTTTCTCCATTTCCATCGCCACAGTTAGGTCTACTATCCCTGATTGGCAGAGTTTGTCGTTTCAAATTCGCTGAAAAAAAATGCTCCATTTCCCTGATGATCAAAAAAAAATGCACTTGAGAAGACAGAACAAAAAGAGCCCTCAAAAAATGAGAATAAATATAAAGGTAAGGGGCCCTAGAATCAAAACAATGTGGGACATTTCCAATTGTCCTTCGGAAAAACGGTCGCCTACATTAAATGACAGCATCGGGACTTAAGGTTTCATCTACCACAGTGATTAGTCGCTGCATATCTCCTTCCGCAATAAATATCCTACTCTAATATTAATTATAGTAATAAAGATAACATAATAATGATGATAAGAGTAAAAAGCTAGATTCCGTCCTTTTCTGTGATCTTTTTTTTTTGGTTTTGATGTTTTGTTTTCTTTAAATCACAGCAAGTTGGAAAGCAATGTAGTTCCCATCTTACTAATAATCTCTCTACCAATTACCATCCCCCTCCCTCGTCTTCCTCCTCTTGCATTCAACCCACAACCAGCAACTATTTTCGTCACCATCCTCTTCATCATCTAGTAGCAGTCGCTGGGCGTCGACTCCCTTCGCGTCTCCCGTCCGCCTCTTTGGTTGCTATTGCATCCGCTCGGCTTGCAGCTGCTGGGGCTGATACTGACCGAAGGCGGCGGCAGCGGCGGCCGCTGTTCCCGGAGCGGCGGTGGCTAGCGGTTGCTGCATGGCATAGCCGTAGCCAGCGGCAGCTACGTAGCCGGTTGCGGCGGGAGAGGCCGCGTACGGGTACTGCTCATAGGCTGCGGCGGCGGCCGCTGTCGCAGCACTGGCGTACTGAGCGTAGGCTGCGCCCGTGTAGTCGATGTAGGGAGAGGATGTGGTGGCGGACGCCGCCGCTGGCTGGATGTGAGGGATGACCACGCTGGGCTGCATGAAGGCCTGCGGGTACACATAATGAGTGGGGATCCTGTGAGAGACAAACACGACAGCACGTTAGCATACCATTATGAACGCATCAAATACAAAACCGCAACCAGTGCCCAATTTCCAAAATTCAGTAACTCCTGCTAGTGATTATTAGAGACATAAGGTTGCCAAAATGGATATCTCTCAGACCAACTGTAATGTTCATGCCACTAGCGTTAACAAATAATTACGGCTTTCATAGAGGTTTGCCAAACAAGCGATGCTCCATGCCCAAACTCACGCCATTGGCTGAGCTACTGCTGCTATGTTGAGTATGTCTAGATGCTTAAAGGGATAGATCACTCAAAAACGTTATTAAATCACTCAACCTCATGTTGATCCAAAACCGAACTTCCGTTCATCTTTTGAACACACATCAAAATGCTTTTCATGAAATCTGAGTGATTTCTGTCAATCTGTTGACAGCCAATTAGATGCTTCATAAAATGTATAAAGAGATTGTAAAACAAAGCCATTTGAATTGAGTATTTCGCTTTATATGATGAACAGATTAAATTTAGACTTTCATTCACATTTTATTCAGTGAACATAAACGGAAGCTCAACCGAACGTCATTGGTTCTCGCCGAAGGTCAAACGTGACGCGTAACACCGGAATTAACCTCATTGATTCTCGCTGAAGCTCAAGATGTGATGCGTAACAAGAACGAACCTCACTGGTTCTTGCTGAAGGTTAAACGTTCCACTTAACACGAGAATGAACCGCATTGGTTCTTCTTGAAGGTCAAACGTGATGCGCAACACGAGAACAACATCATTGGTTCTTGCTGAAGGTCAAACGTGGCACTTAACGAGAACAACCTCATTGGTTCTTGCTGAAGGTCAAACGTGGCACGTAACATGAGAACAACCTCATTGGATCTTGCTGAAGGTCAAACGTGGCACGTAACACGAGAACAACCTCATTGGTTCTTGCTGAAGGTCAAACGTGGCACTTAACGAGAACAACCTCATTGGTTCTCGCTGAAGGTCAAACGTGGCACGTAACACGAGAACAACCTCATTGGATCTTGCTGAAGGTCAAACGTGGCATGTAACATGAGAACAACCTCATTGGTTCTTGCTGAAGGTCAAACGTGGCGTGTAACAAGAGAATGAACCTCATTGGTTCTCGCACATCAAGCTAACATACTCAAGCTTCTGGTTAACAACTGATGTGCGAGTTGACGAATATTTATATGAGATTAAAAGTCTAAATTCAACTCATTTATCAGATAAAGTGATCAAGTCTCTTCAGAAAACTTCAGAGACTAAACTGCTCAATTAATATGGATTAGTCTTACGATCTTGCATCATATGGAGGGAAAGAAAATTCTCAGATTTCATCAAAAAGATATTTTTATTCTGAGGATGAACAAGACTTACGGGTTTGGAGCAACATGAGAGCCAGTAATCCCTGGTCGGGATTCTCAAACAAGGAGAGCAATGCTTTGATAGTGTAAGAGCATTTACACTTTTTCTGGCAAATTAACCTACACACACACACACACACATTAATGTATGGGGGGAAATTTTGTTTTTAATGAACCTACAAGTTCAATTAAACCATGCAAAGAAAAATATTTTTAAATATTTAAAAATAAATTCTTAAATATGAGGGAAGAACAAAACACTAAACTATGTTAAGGTATTTATCGGACTAAATTGGCAAAAACTTTATTTTACCATGCAAAAAACTAAAAGCATAGAAAAACAAAGCACACATTGCCTCCAACACAACTGGTTATTAATATTTTGTTAGTTCTCGCTTGTTTTTCCATGAGTTCTTTGTGTGACTGCATTATTATCACAAATAAAACAAGTGTCTCCAAGCACAACTACACAATATGCCAACAAAATCTTTTAATAACATTAGAATAAAGAGTCTGGACATCGCTTTTTGTCACTACTACGGATTGCTGAAGCCGTGCTAAAAGTCACACGCGCTCAACACCCGGCGTCCGTCCTGTGAAACGAGGGAAGGAGGGACCCAGGAGAGGCAAGAGGAGATGAGGAGAGCATTGTGAATATGTCAGGGCTACTTTGACAGCTGGACAGTTTTCAAAAAGGGACGTTGCTGGCTGTTTCCCCCTCCACACTTAGACAATGAGCCTCAGGCTGGACAGCAAACACAGAGGGGAGTTTTGATTAAATAAGCAATCAGGAACAATGAGCCCATTCTGCCTTTCATTACGTACCCCGTTGCACTTTCAGAGCGCTTTCACATTTACTGCCCGCACTACACAGACGGGTGAGAACTTTTTCAATTAGTTCTGGGATGACAGAACGCATTGAATCACCTGTAACTCACTAAATATGAGTCAAGATAATGCAACTATATTAGGGATGCATGACATATCAGCCACCATATTAGTATTGGCTGATATATGCTCATATTTAGATTAGATTCAACTTTATTGTCATTACACAAGTACAAGGCAATGAAATGCAGTGATGCTATCAGCTATTTTGATGCTTTCAGCTTGATAAGAAGATTTGGCCGATATATTAAAAGGCGATAAATAACTTGAGACGGTTCGACATGAAGGTTTTGAATTGCGCTTGTAATCACTTAAAGGAGGAAGATACAGTTAAGAGCAACAAGTGCAGTGCAAGTCTGTCATATTGGCTACATAAAAATATAATTGTGTGCTTGGGACATGACTTTAAATGTTGAGACTTGTTTTGTAATCAATTTGGATTTAGATTTATTGGCTATCCGCTTTCAAATATAAAGAGTTACCAATATCAATCAAAATTTTCATATCACTGCATCCCAAAAATATATTATAGAAGAAATTCATGATAAACTGAACTTTAACATGCATAGAAGTTCCACCATGAGGATTTTCAGATGCTGTTTAAGATTTGAATTTGAGATCAATTACATCCAATATTTTGTGAAAAAGTGAGAAAGTTTCTATCATGGCAACACTATTTATAGCACACCATTATATCAATCCAACCGGACCAAACTCAAAAAACCTCTGCCCCCAAATGAAAGAAAATAAGCGTTACGCAGGCGTCACGAATAAGGAGCAACAGTACGCATTACCCACATCAACTCAAAACAGCACAACCACTCGCAGAATGCCATAAATGAGAGGAATGAAATAAAACCTTCCTTTTCTCTCTCAGGGCAAAGATGCTCCTATGAAATCTTTGCCAGCCTGAGGTGACAGCAGTGATTGTGTTAATAAAGGCTACCGTACAGACAATAACAGTGAAAACACACCTAGAACTACAGAATGTCTTCAAACAGAGATCACACGCATTACAACACAAAAACAAGAGCACACACACGCATTTCAGAAATATAGTCCAATATTAGACTGGTCTGTTATTGTTAGCACATTGGGATCAAGCCGTCTAAAAGCAGTACCAAGTTACAGAGAATTGACAGACATCTTGCTCAACCACTGACTGAAGAACAGTGTGAGTGACAGCGAGGGCTGCCGCTATTTTCTGCTTCCTCTGTCGTTCTGCACTGCTAAATCCAAAAAGATTTCACCTTCTACGTCTTTATCAGTCTAGCGAACAGATGCACAATTTGACGCATGCGCCTAGATGACTTGAGGGAAAATTAATGATTTATACATAGAATTGGTTATTTGAAATAAGTAAAATAATTGTTGTTACTATGCACTCATCATTTCTCGGTTTCTCAACTGCTGCCCAGGAAAACTGAGGTTTGAGTCTAAATAAAGGTCAACCGTCGCTCTACAGATCCAGAAAACACCTGTGATCTCTGCTGTACAACCACTATCAGGGCGACTAGACTTATATATTCAATAAGTTTTGAACTAATTGGAAAGAAGCATCTATTTATCATCTGTATAAGTTGTTTGTGTAATGATAGACTTGCAAAGAAAGTTGCAGGCCAGGCATGACTTTGTATATTTCAAACCTGACCTATATATTACGCAGTCCCGATTTGAATATCAACACCGTTTGGTTGCAACCTTTTCCAACAGATGCGAGGTCACAATACAGCCAAAAACGTCAGAAGGAGAACCCATCATGCTCTTGTTCAAAGTCAATATGCTGATGTGCTCAACTAGAACAGGCTTTCCTGCTTAAATGTTGATTATTTTCCCCATATTTGCGGAAGAAAATCAACTAGTTAGTCACGACGGTTTCCCAAAACCGTATTGTCGCAAATTTGTCGTTCAACCACGTTGGGTAATCAGGTGATTGAGTAATCGCATCTTTTAATGAATCCATTTGAGATCAGATTAATGCTAGATGTTTTGCTATAAATTACAGACATGGTATACGAGGACCAATTATCTTTTTTCTCAATTATTTTGCTTTATTTCCAGATTCAGAACACTTAAGCACAATTAAAAAATTGGGATTTAAATCCTGAAAAAGTGTCAATAACATTTGTATATATTCGAAATACAATCTATAGATTGCACTGAATGTCAGCGTGCTTATTGTGTTCAAGATAAGGATTTATAAAGTCCACAAACAAAAACAATCCTTCCAAACACAGGTTGAGTTGCTCTTTGTGAATGTTCGTTATAACTACGGTTTCTGGAAAAAATTAATTTGATCTATGCTGATAATGACGGAATTAAGCATAATTGACTAACGAAACGCTTATAGGAAACGCTCCGTTTAGTTCCTGTCTCTATGAAGCCCCTCCTTCTGAAAGCACACCGTGCTCTGATTGGTCGGCTGGATCGGTGTGTTGTGATTGGTCCAGAGCTTCCAGTGTGTTTGGGAAATGTCCCGCCCCTTTCCATAACCACCAGTTTCAACATGTCTAACTCACTCAAGCCCCGCCCCTTTATTCTGCGCATGAATTATTATAATGAGAAATATTGTGAGTGTTTGTTCCCGGAAGAAACTCAAGATTCAATGGAGGCGTTTCAGGAGTTCAGAGACACTGACTCTGATATACAGAAGAACTGGATCAAACAGTAACATCACACACTAAAGACAGAAACGTAACAAAAGCATAATAGGTGTTCTTTAACACATGGTAATAGGCGAGAGGTGCCATCTCAGTGGTAATGTGCCACAAGTTGGGGCTTGTTGAGTTGATCTCGAAGCTAAATGTCAGGAGCAGCCCAGCCCCCTAAAGCGAGAGCGAGTGTGTGACAGTGACCGGAGCCAGAGAGAGATTCATGCGACTGCAGTGTCAGCACTACAGCCTTTGTGCAAAACAATGGTGAAGCTTGTTTTCCTTAACGCCGCACGGGGCCATGTGACGAAGGCTCGCTCAGGGGGCTGTGGCATCCAGACATTTGTTTGTCACAGCAGAGACTCACAACACGGCAAACACATGCATGCATGTCACACACACACCCCCACACACACACGCTGTGGAATCCTCCACTGATTAAATAATCACTGAACGCCTGCAACTTTTCTATGTGCCTGCCTGTCTTACGGCAGATTGGCCAAGTTTCCTCTATACACTGTTGTTTCTATGTGTTTGGAGTGACAGACTTCAGTTTTAAGAAATTAATTTACTATTCAGCCAGTATGTATTGAATGCAAGAGTACCCCATTTCTAATGTTAAAAAAAAAATTTGATAAAAGTTTTTAACGTGCACGTATAAAATATATATATATAAAGACTCCTGAAATTCATGTCTCATAGTTTCCATATAAATCTAAATCAGCACAATGGTTTTCAACACTGATAATAATATTCACAAAGAAAACAGATGTTTTACACTGATATAATATTACACTGTTTTACTGTATTTATCACTAATAAATTAAACTTTAATCACAGGAATAAATGAGACTTTTAAAATGCTAATACTTCACTATGTTACTGTTTGTACTATATTTTGATCAGATGCAGAGCAGAAGAGACTTTTTCCAAAAACATTAAAAAAAGAAAAAGAACTTCTGAATGTTAGTGAAGTTTCACACGAGCAGTAAATAAATCTATACACCCTCATGTCAGTCCAAACCTGTATTTATTTTTTAAAGAAACAAACTAAGATGAGGCAGAATGCATGAGCCGTTCATTTCCATATAAACGTACATGGTGATTTTCAATGCCAAGCACCAAAAACAATATCATAAAAATAGTCCATATGAACCCATTCAATAATTTTGCAAGAGAAAACTCATTTTCAGCAAATACCTACTTCAATGTTTGTCTGTTCATCCCACAAAACCACCATACTCTGTAAAAAAGTGATTTTAAGGTTGTAAATAAAGATTATTGGAGTGTGTTTTGGAAGACAAATGCAACTTTAGTTGTTCTACTGTAAAGTTTCATGTTTAATTCAATGTTACTTGCCATTTCTTGGTAAATAATATTAAGTTTACTAGTGATTTCTGAATGAAAATAGTTTCTACACCAATTGTTTTTCAGTGTACGGCTTAAAAGGACTTCTTGGGAGCTTGGCATTATAAAAATAAATGATCCACTTGGAAAAGAACAGCCAAGAGGTCCATCATAAGAGAGTCTTTCTTGGGTGAACTATCGCTTTAAACTGTCCGGTTGGTTTAAGAATTCATACAGAAATGGACGACAGGGAATGTACGAGCACATCCTCACGGAGAGAGAGAAACAGCCGGACTCTAGGGACTCGGGATCCACTGCAGGACGCCTTATAGGGCCAGAGCAAAAGAGAGACGACAGCGTAGAGACAGAGAGCGAGAGCTGAAAAAGAAGGAGAAGTGAACAGACACAATGGAGATGGGAGAGAACGGTGAAGGGTGAGTTTGTGTCAAAGTCTCTGTTGGTGTGAGTGTGACAGGAATCCCAATCGGTGAGCAAAATAAAACCGCAACGTGCAAGTTTGTAGTCGGGCTGTTGGTTGGCGTGAAGAGGGATCAACAACGGCACACAAAACAAAAATGGCACTCACTCCAATAACAAGACACCAGGAAACACAACAAAAGGTGAAATCAAACCAAAATGATCAAAAACACAAGCTCCAGCAATAATAAAACCAAACAAAACGTGAAGAAAATAAAAGGAAGCAAACTTTGCTCCGTGGCAAAGTCATCACTCCTTCACAACACGAAACTCAGCACCCCAAAACCAGCCTTTTTTCCATTAAATTAAAAAAAATGCACACGGTTAAGCTATCAACACCACTTCATAACGGTAAAAAGGCACACACAGCTCTATGTACTATTAAAAGTGAAAGTCCAAACCAAAATAAAACCAACATACATGCATCTGTAATCACCATTTTCGAGCTTTTGAGTCTACAGGTACTGTAGCTACAGATCTGCACAAATATTCCTCAAACCACGTTATCTTAACCCAAATCGAGCCTGTCGGACCAGAGAAAGATAGACAACATTGAGTCAGGCTGTAATGACCAGTGTAAACTCACATACTGCACACACTCTCTCAACATCAGAAATAACCAATATGCACTGAACGTCATATCTTCCCTAGCAACTATGCATTAAAATACATTAGTTAATGACATATCAAAGTCTTGTGATGTCATAATCTGCTCCTAAATCTTTCAAACTACCACTGAACACATGCATGACCTGTTCTGGGTGTTTCTGCTACTCACCCATATGGTCTTTGGATGAAAGCTGGGTGAATCTGAGGGACGCCGAAGGTGAAACCTGCACACATGATGGCATTGCATCAGAACTAAGGTTTAGCAGAGGTTTGCATGCATGAAGTAATCACATCATAACATTTAATCTCCTTTACAGTCAGTAAACAATTCATTAAGAGCTAAAGACCTTGGGTAAACATCAGCACATGAACAAACAAATGGAAAAAAGATAAAATGCAACTGCGCTTTGCCAAGCAAACCTTGCAGGGTTTAATCGAGAGTCACTGTGACAATATGTAAAAGAGCAACGGCATTGGTGAGCAATGGATATCGCTTTCACGTCTCGGCTCTTCAAGCCTCACCTGGTTGCATCACCCGTGGCTTGGCTCCGAGATAAGCCAGGTTAACATTGGCCTTCCTGCCGTCGATGATGGGGTTGGGGTCCTTACAGGCTCGGTCCGCAGCAGAACGGTCCGCCATTGTCACCTAGAACCAAAACAGAAGTGCGGTGTGCATGAGACGTGCAATGCTCGTAATTCTGGCAACAAACCCACACTTCAACTCCTGTAATGCAGACCTCATGACCTCTACCCCAAATCAGGCTTTAAATATGGGAGTGTATTCATATTTAAGATGTCTAGGTAACAAAAAAAAATCATTAGAGACAGAGGTCACTCTTTGTGAAACATGCACAAGGTTTGTTGTGTTGTGAAACCCACTAGGGTCCTTTAAATTCTGCTCTGTTGACTGTCAAAACGTTACAAGTTGGCTTGTTTACTCACTCTTATCAGGGTGTTTCTAGCCAAACTCGACAGCTGAGCCAATAAAGGCCTGTTTTAGCCTTCAATTCTGCACTTTATTTGGCCAAAAATGACTTTTTTCGCTATTAACCCGCAGCTTGAATGTAAACTTTATATTTAAAGGGGCCGTACACTCTTAAAACATTTATTAATGTTTTACACACACACGTTGCTCCCATTTTGAATGACTTTCCTCCTGTCGACCACGAAATAAAACGTCAAGCAAAATGACAGTAAGCGTTTATGTGCGTTGCGTCTTTATCTGCATATAGCGAAAGTGAATGGAAACTGAATCATTCGAGGAAGAGTTTGCGAAACTTTCATTTTTTGGAGTGATCTGTCCATTTTACAGCAAATGTTTCAAAAGCAGCCAGTAAGATAAAGGAGTGTAGACAGCGCAAAACCATGTAAAACAAGTTTGCAAACGCACATCGAGCAGTTGCGCCGACAGGCACGCGCCTTACGCAGCGTTGCAAAGTTTGCGTCTGACAGCTTCCCAAACTTCATACTTACAAATCCATAACCCCTGGACTTCCCAGTCTGTCTGTCGGTAATCACCACAGCCTCTTCAATTTCGCCAAACACTTCAAAATATTTCCTTAGACTGGAATCCGTCGTGTGATACGGAAGCCCACCGACGAATATCTTGGTGTAAGTGGTGTCCTTTTGGGTGGTATGCATCCTCACAGAAGTGCAAAACAATAAAATGCAAAGACGACAGTGCAATTTAAGCTTGCTAATGACAGTGTAGCACTTTTAAAGACGCTCCTTTAAAACACACACACTGGAAAGTTACAGAAAAAAGGCTTGGTGTGGAGTATAAAACGCACGCGCGCGCGCGGAGGTAGATGAACGTGGAGCGGATTGAGCCAAGGATCATCAGGTGGGTCGAGCTCCTCTTCCAAACTGACGTGACTTCTCCAAAGTGCGTGTGACCCGTTCCTAAAAGCACCCGGTTTAACCACACCCAGATCACTGTTTGAGGGAGGAACGCGCGCGCGACCCCACGCCCACCGCACGCGCTGCGCAACAGCTGGACGGCGCGCAACGGGCATCTGTGTGTCTTTGTTCGGGAGCTGGAGGCTTTTCTCAGTGCAGTTGTTGTTTCTGCGCGTGCATGTGCGTTTGTGTGCGTGACAGACAGTGAAGACCCGATTAAACTCACCTAACGTGAATCATCGCAGCTCGGGCGATAAAGTGAGATTTAATGCTTAAAATACGTGTTTTATTTCACGTATTGAATTATTGGAGGTTTGCGCAGTTTTCAGACTTTGCATTTCACTGATTATATTCGTTTTGATGAATATGGAAACTTTTTCTGAGCAAGTGAGATTAATAAATGCCCAACAATAAATAGTGTAGAACTAAAATAATCGTTACGTTCACACACAAACACACTCTCTTACGCACTCACACTCTTACTCACTCTCTCTCTCACTCTCACTCTCTCTCACACACACACACACACTCCCTCTCTCTCTCCCCCTAACACACATACACGCGCACACACACATACTCACACTCTTACTGTAATGTTGGGAGTTTTGCTGCTATTCCAGCAAACATTTAAGTGTCTCAATAAGAAATACGTTTATTTTCGTTTTATTTTTATATTGTTATGGATGTATGTTGTGAATATTGGTTATAGAAACAAGGGAAAATTATTCATTTTTGTTTTAAAATTGATATGTTAAATTTGGTTATTGTGTGACGTCAGAATTAAGGGACGGGTCGCACCTGCTCTCCCTCAGTATTGTCTGTGACTGAGGAGAGGCAGGTATGTATTCGGGGAGCTCTGTAATAAAGAGCGAGAAATATGTAAAATTAAGTAAAGTTTTGAGTTGATATTGATTGTAATAAGTTCCTATAACTAGAATAAGTAGTCATATGTAAGTTTTCATCAATAAGAGAGTTTTATTTTCCAAATTAAGTTCGCGCACGTGTTTGTTTTATGTTGCCGCCCGCACGCCAAATTAGAGCGCGGGTTTTTCTGTTGATAAGTTTTCTACATATAATTTCGGTGGATTCTGTCTGTATAAATGTGTGTTAGTATTGTAGATATATGTGATTCCATGGGTAATTGTAAATTGTATGTTTACAGTCAATTTCGTGTTTTGTGTATTAAGTTGAACTGCAGTCACTGTTAGAGAGGATAGCATTTAACATGTTTTTTCCATGCATTCTTCAGCTGAGAGAAGAAAAGTAAAGCTGAGAGTGTATGTTGACTGTCCTCTTTTAATAAATTGCAGGTATGTGAACCAAAAAACCACTATACGATCTAGTAGAATGTTGACCAATGTAGTAATGTTATAAAGTGTTGTTAATGTGATTTTTGATTTTATTTCTTCTTGTATGTAACTGAGTTTAATGATTAAGAGAAAGAGTTTGGTTTGAATGAAAGTTTGTGTAAAATGTATGTGAATTGAAATGTGCTGAGTATTGTCTGTGACTGAGGAGAGGCAGCTGAGAGAAGAAAAGTAAAGCTGAGAGTGTATGTTGACTGTCCTCTTTTAATAAATTGCAGAATCCCCCAAAGAGCTTGACGTCGGTGGGTCGTTTGTTGTGCCGTATAGAATACGCTACATTACACTCCCCCACACACACTTACACTCTCCAACACTCACACTCTTACACTCTCTCACACACACTCAAACTCTCTCTCTCTCTCTCTCTCTCTCTCTCTCTCTCTCACTCTCTCTCACACACACACACACACACACACTCTTACACTCTCCCACACACACACTCTTACACTATCTCTCTCTTTCACACACACACACACACACACACACACACACACACACACACTCAAACTCTTACACTCTCTCACACACACATTTACACTCGCCCACACTCACACTCTTACACTCTCTCACACACACTAAAACTCTTACTCTCTCTCACACACACACATACTTACACTCTTAAACTCTCTCACACACACTCACACTCTTACAACCCCCCTCCCACACACACTCTCTCTCTCTCTCTCTCTCTCTCACACACACACACACTCTCTCTCTCACACACACTTACACTCTTACACCCCCCCTCCCACACACACACACACACACACACACACTCCCTCTCTCTCTCTCTCTCACACACACACACACACACACTCACTCTCTATCTCTCACACACACTCACACTCTTACACCCCCCCCACACACTCTCTCTCTCTCTCTCTCACACACACACACTCACTCAGTAGATTTGTCAGTCAGTAAATGGGAAAACAAAGTAACTTGTGTTACTTTTTTGAAAAAGTAACTCAGATATTTTGTTGTAAATATAAATGTCACTTTATTAGTTACTTGAAAAAATCATTTGACTCCCGTAACGCGAGTAACTTGCAGTGCGTTACTCACAACACTGGTAACGTTACTCTTGCGTTACTGTTGCTCACTGGGCTTGATAACAAAAAATAAATTAAGGAACAATAACACTCTTATTTTAGCAATAAAAAAAAACAAAACAAAAAACACAAATGTTATGTTTAAAGTCAGTTTTCCTCATTTTTATGGCTGAATAGGATCATGAAAGGTCAGCGTTAAAGACACTGGAAAATAAAGTGAGATTAAACACACAAGATATATTTGTGTTATTTAAGATTTATTTATTGCAGGTTTGAATATTGAAAGAGCATTTTTTATGTGAAAAAAGGAGGATGAGCAAATGGCTGAGTCGGGAACATTGATGATCACTGAATTCAACATGAGATCTCATGAATTCAGAGCAAAGTATTTATTGAGTGGATTATGTTTATGATTCAAATATTAAAAGCAAAGTTTCACACCTTTACGGCTCTGAATGAAGACAAAGACTCAAACTATTTGTGCTCGTCGCTAATAATAGAGGTGGTTATCAGTGGACGAGTGCAGAGGTCGACCGCGGATCTTATCAGGCGGATCTGGTCGGTTGGAGGGTTTGGGCAGGTGTGAAAGAGAGAGAGTGTGTGTGTGTGTGTGTGTGTGTGAGAGAGAGAGAGAGGAAGAGTGAGAGTCAAACACAGACGCCTGTAAACGCTGTCGCACTGAAAACAGGGAGTGTGTCCGGACATGTTCCTGCGTCTCCAGAACATCTGCGGAGTCAACAACTTTCCTTCTGTTGGGGGGCTGGGGTTATTATCTATCTATCTATATCTGTCCGTCCGTCTATCTATCTATCTATCTATCTATCTATCTATCTGTCTGTCTGTCTGTCTGTCTGTCTGTTGTATATATCTAAAAAGAGTTTAGGTTAACATACATACAAATATACATATACAGTAATACCTCGGTTTACGAGCGACTTGGTATACGAGCAAATTGGTGTACAAGCATTGAGGGTGGAATTGGTGTACAAGCATTGAGAACATTTTTCCCTCACTGACGCGCATTTTTGTGTGGAAAAGTCCTAACGCTCATCATCGTCACGCACATTTTTACTGGAAATATCCTAAACACAGCCTCTCATAACACAGTCATGCGGTTCCAACCCCTTTATCACCCCTTCACTCGTTCATTCTCTCAGTCGCTCAGTTTGGTTCATCATTCACCACAGTAATACTTTTATAAGTGATTTACAACGGTTTTACCTCGTGTTGTTAACATTAATTAATTGTGATCGCTATTGTTCATGTAGTGAAATATACACGTACAGCACCTCTAAGCAGTAACTGTAACACGGTTCATGAATTCATTGTTTCAGTTCTGCCTGTGTGTGTGTATGCATGTGTGTGTGAAAGGGGCCGTGGTCACTGAGCACTGACACACCTGATTCTCATATCATCTGCCTATCTTCCCGCCTATAGACCGTGCGTTCGTTCACGGCCGCGGCTCCCATGTTCCATGACCTTCACTCTGGATTATCACTTAGTTTGTTTTCTGCACTATTATAATAAATTCACTCATTTGCACTTGAATCCTTGCTTTCCCCGCTCCCCCCTCCTCCCTCCTCTCCTCTCCTCAGCTGAAGTGCATTACAATAAATTGTCAAGTATTTTTAGAGTTTAATTGTCAATTATTAATTAGTATTTATATAAGATCTTAATGGTTATAATTTTAACTGCAATTAATAGGGTAAAACCAAAACAATATTTAAAATGGGCATTTGTGGTCGTGTGGAACGAATAAATTGATTTTTAGTGCATTCTTATGGGGACATTTGTTTTGGTGTACGAGCATTTTGGTTTACGAGCTCGCTCTTGGAACGAATTAAACTCGTAAACCGAGGTATCACTGTATATATATATATATATATATATATACAGTGATATATATATATATATATATATATATACACTCATGTACATACAATTATCTCATGTAGATTGTAAATGTATGTGTAATAATTGTATAAAACTAATCATAAAACAATGGTTTTAAAATAGTTTTAGATGAAAACAGCATGTCATATATCAGGACACCGCCGTCTTTTAATCGCAACTTCACCGTTAATAAATAATTAATTAAAGTATAGTTTACCACTCTAACATTTCTTCGACATATGTGGAAGGAGCATCTTTACAATAATCACCAACAATCACACCTGCTGACGTCAGACCATCCCGACCTCCTGCGGGACCAGAAGAACAGAGGATTGTTTCTCCCTCCATATAACTGGGAGAAACGTGATACGTCAGCAGGTAAATTATTGAACAGCTTCTCATTTCGACCATTCAACTTCCACAGCACTCGGGTGATGATGGCGCTTCTGTGGAAGCTTGCAACCCGAGAGCTCGTCTGTGTGGCGCGACCCGCCAAGCCATGTGCAGATCCTGACGCCCGTGGATGGATAATTGAGGCTTTATATAAAAAATGTCAAGCAGGAACCTGATCCAGAGCATCCATGAGTCAACTAATTTATTGATGGCGGGCCGTGCGCTCATTAAGCTGCGAGTGGAGGCGCTGTGAGGGAGACGGGTTTGTGTTTCAGCACAATTACAAAAGGAGGCCTATCTTCTTTCAGGAGCTTGTCTATGTTTACCTAGAAGACACTGGCTTGATCTTTTCCTTGTATAGCTTCATGGGCACCTACTGCATAACTGGATTAGCCAACAATTTCATAGACTTTCTGATGAAAGGAATATTCCACACTGCAAAAGATTAAATCTTAACGAGTCAAAAAATCTTGAAATGACACAATAAATCTGCCTTTTCTCTTCTAGGATAAATTAACTCGCCTTGAAACTAAAAGTAAAAGATTATTTTGCTTGTTTTGAGAAAATATAACTTGAATTTTCTTGTAAAAATGTCAAATTCTGGCGATTCTTTAAATGAATAAAAGATGTTTTTAAAGTGGTATATTTTGTCTCAGTTCATCCTGAAATCGGAAATTTCAAGACATATTTTTTTATTTTAAGAGCAAATTGATTCTTATTTTTAGGAAGGATTGTTTGCACATTCTGAAAAAAAGATGTATTATAATATTATCTTCAAATTAAAAAAGAAGAATACAGTATATTTATATATAAAATAAAAAAAATTGTTTGATTTGACTATTTTTGCATTGATTTCATCATTAAAATTATCATCATATTTAGTTGTAATATCTAAATATCCTCAGATTTTTTCTTGTTTTAAGAACTTTTTTAAGATGTTTTTTCTCTTAAGATGTTCTCATCAAGCAGAGTTTTCTCCCCATTGGCAAATAATTTTGCTTAATTTATTTTTATTTTTATTTTTTATCTTAATGTATGTTTCATGTTCTTATTGTTGCATGTTGATTTTTTTTCAGTGTGGGTTCAATTCTGATTGAGTTCAATTGACAAGCAATGTGGCATAAAGCTGATTATCACCGAAAAAAGAACAGGAGAGTACAGAGAGATTTTGGAGAGCCCTCAACACAATCCACCTGTCAAACACAGTCACTCACTCACACAAACACACATTTACGGTCTTCAGAGGTCATTGGTTCTGGCGAACAGCTGAATGGCTTTCAAAGGCACACACACACACACACACACACAAGGCAGCAAGCTTGGGTCTGAACACACTATAACCGTATGCTTTTATTTTGATAAATTCAGATGAAATCTTGTTGTGCGGTGCTTGTATTTTAGTGTTTGACTCTGTGACACTAATGGGGATTATAAAGCCCGTCTGAACGCTGCAAAATGACTGCTTTGATAGAGGGGCGATTTTAAACCTAACAGGTGGAAACTGTTGAAATGTCAGAGAAGTGCGACAAATCACTGACAGCTGTAACAGCACACACACACATACACGCACACATACACAAACACACACACTCACATACACATACACGCACACACACTCACACATACACATGCACACACACACACTCACATACACACACATACACATACACATACACTCACACACACACACGCACTCACACACACATATACACTCACAAACGCACACACACATTCACATACATACACACATACAAACACACATTCACATACATACATACACACACACACACACAAACACACTCACATACACACTCACATGCACACAGACGTACTCACACACACACTCTCACACACACACAAGCATGAACGCGCACTCACATTATCACACACAGACACACACACACTCACATACACACACATACACACACACTCACATACACACACAAACTCACACACACATATACACTCACAAACGCACACACACTCACATACACACACACATTCACATACATACACACACACACACAAACACACTCAAATACACAGACGTACTCACACACACACACAGACACTCTCACACACACACAGACGTACACACACTCACACACATACACACACACAAGCATGAACGCGCACTCACATTATCACACACAGACACACACACACACACACACACACACACACACACTCACACACATACGTAACTCACACACACACACTCTCTTACACACAGAGAGACACCTCACATACACACACACACATACACACACTGTCTCTCTTTCTCTCTCTTACACACACACACAATCAGACACACTTTGACTCTCTTTCTCTCTCTCTCTCTCACACACTCACAGATACGTAACTCACACACACACACACACACACACACACACACACACACACACACACACACACACACACACACACTCACAGATACGTAACTCACACACACACACACACACACACATTCTCTCTCACACACACAGAGACACCTCACACACACACACACACACACACACACACACACACACTGTTTCTCTTTCCCTCTCTTACACACATACAATCAGACACACTTTGTCTCTCTCTCACATACACACACACACACACACACACTCAACAGATGACACGTTTTTAAAGGTATCCAGATTTATATAATTATCAAATTGCAAGAGGTCTAGTAACACCCTCATAATTATAAAGAGATATAAAACATGCAAGGGAAGCATCAGAGCATCTCAGATTTCCATTCTTCACACAGAAAGCAATTCCGTTTCACCAACTAACTAACCAGACAGCGCCACCTTGTGGACGGCTATTTCCCTTCAGTGGCAAGTGCAGAACTGCAATTGAGTGTTTAAAATTTGGACAAATATCTATCTAGCAGTTTATTCTAATATCTGACTGCATATAAAAATAATTTTGATAAACTGTACATAAAACGTTTGGGGTCAGTAAGATTTTTTTTTGAAAGAAATACTTTTATTCAGCAAGGACTCATGATTAAACTATTCAAAAGTGACAGGGAACACATTTATAATGTTACAAAAGGTTCTATTTTTAATAATGCTGTCAATAATATATAATTATAATAATAATGCTTTCTATTCATCAAACAATCTTTTATTTTTCCACATGTTCCTTGAGCATCAAATCATCATATGATAATGATTTGTGAAGGATCATGTGACACTGAAGACTGGAGTAATGATGCTGAAAATACAACTTTGATCACAGGAATAAATTAAATATTACACTGTTTTACTGTATTTATCATCTAATAAATTCAGCTTTAATCACAGGAATAAATGACACTTTACTATATATTCACATAGAAAACAGCTGTTTTACACTGATATAATATTACACTGTTTTACTGTATTTATCATCTAATAAATTCAGCTTTAATCACAGGAATAAATTACACTTTACTATATATTCACATAGAAAACAGCTGTTTTACACTGATATAATATTACACTGTTTTACTGTATTTATCATCTAATAAATTCAGCTTTAATCACAGGAATAAATGACACTTTACTATATATTCACATAGAAAACAGCTGTTTTACACTGATATAATATTACACTGTTTTACTGTATTTATCATCTAATAAATTCAGCTTTAATCACAGGAATAAATGACACTTTACTATATATTCACATAGAAAACAGCTGTTTTACACTGATATAATATTACACTGTTTTACTGTATTTATCATCTAATAAATTCAGCTTTAATCACAGGAATAAATGACACTTTATTATATATTCATATAGAAAACAGCTGTTTTACACTGATATAATATTACATTGTTTTACTATATTTATCATCTATTTTCCTGTATTTATGATCTAATAAATTCAACCTTGATGAGCAGAAGAGACTTCTTACAAAAAAAATTAAAAAATCTTACCGACCCTGAACTATAGGATATAGTTGTATACAGTGCAAGAATAATGTTCTTAAGATTCATAACTCATATGAAGGAAACATCTCATTGGCAACTCACTCATGCATATATTATATATCATGCCCAATTCTTAACATTATTCTGCTCAGCGCTGAGCGTTTACACTAATTAGGCACACATTTCTTTTCCTATATAATAACGCAACACCCAAGGTCAGAATTAGATCTGAGCCGAACCTTGTGTTAAAATCAATAAGATTAATCACAACATGTAGAAAGTGCGAGTGCAACTCAAAGAGAGTAGATTAGGAAACATCCCTTCTCTCTTCTGCATGTCTAGAAAGCCTCATCTCTGTCCAGTTCTGGGGAAGCGGGAGGATCTCCGGACACTGCCGTCTGGAGCGGTTTGGTTCTGGTCGGGACAGGAAGCTGTTCAGAATGGAGCAGTTCAGTGGGGTCGAGTTCTGCGCTCACTGGGGCGGCGACACGCGGCCGGGACGATTTAATCCTCATCCTGCGTTTCAAGTCCTCCTCTCTCTCCTAAAAACACATGCTTTTCTTTAACAAAAGAAACCAAATACAATAAATATGCAAGATCTCGTGTTCCTCGTGGTGTTTATTACTGTACTCTTATTTTGAAACACATTTCTGTTTCCTGTTTTGCTCCTTTAGTTATCCCCGTTTGTTTAGACTGTTACCATAGCAACTCATTACCCACACCTGTTCCTGGTTTGAGCCCAGTGTTGTCCTATGTTCCTTGCTTGGTTTGTCCTTAATGGATGTTTCGTTTGCCCGTGTTTTCAGATTTGTTTTACATTTACATACATTTATGCATTCATAAGATGCTTTTATCCAAAGCGACTTTCAAGAAACACATTGACATTCTAATCAGTTCTTGCCTGGGAATCGAACCCTTGACCTTGATGTTGCAAACCTTAAAGCAAGCCTCTCTCTCTCTTTCTCTCTCTCTCTTTCTCTCTCACATCTCTGAAACAGCCCACATCACAAATGTTACTAAATAAAGATGAGTTATAATATTGAGAATTAAACAGCTCTTAAAGCAATTAAGGAATTGTGGAGAAGGCAAGAATCCTCTGTTTTAAATGATAATTTGAATTAGTTTCCAAAGCACATTTGAAATTTAGAGCAAAATAACTCTCTGAAAGGAAAGAATATATAATAAAAAGGAATATATGATGGTTAAATAATTTCATATTCATCCTTTGATATTGCATAACAGAGTTTATGTATTAATGTGCATGACATAAATATGTGAGAACAAGTTTAATTTTCATTTGGGAGATTTAACATTAATCCCGTAAAAATATTTATCTATATATTTATTTTTGGTGGGTCTTAAGGCAAGAAAAAAAAAGAAAACAAGAAATACTGAAAGAAAGAACAATTATCCTTAATTATCCTTCTATTACTCCCTCTATTGTATAATTAAATATTAAATTAATTAAATTAAGACGTAATAAGACTATAAAAACAGATGTTTTAACCATTGGCATAAAGTAGAGGCCAAAAGTGATGAGGGAATATTTGTTTTAATGACCCTAAAGCTTTCCTGTGCCTCTAACAGTAAAGAGCAGCGCTTGCAACATCAAGGTCATGGGTTCGATTCCCAGGGAAAGCAAGAACTGATTAGAATGTCAATGTGTTTCTTGAATGCAATGCAAGTCACTTTGGATAAAAGCGTCTGATAAATGCATGAATGTGAATGTAAAAGTTTAATCAACCATCAGAATGTATATTTTTAGAAGCATTTAAAATATGAAGGAAAAACAAACACTAAACTTGGTTAAGGTTTTTATCTGATAAAATGATTTGGCAAAAAGGTAAACTACAGCTACAGGTTATGCAAAACAGAAATGCACAGAAAAACAAAAAGCATTAATTAACTACAACATAATCAGATATAAATATTTCATTGGTTCTCACTTGTTTTTGCAGACGTTAAAAATTTCTATGTATTGTGTTGCACAGTTTGACATGTTTCATTGTGTTATTATCATAAATAAAATGACTATAATTACTATAATAATGTTTAAATAAAGGGTGAAGATATAAATGTTTCTAGGCTCAGACTTTTGGCCACTGCTGTGATCACTAATGCTGATTCAAATCTAATCAGGTGAACCACAAACGACTTATGCAAGACCAAATCCGGCCCTGAACATGTGAAATGCATAGAAGGAAGTGAATAATGAATGTCATTTAGTTCTCCTTCACCTTTCTCCTCTCCTCCACTCGTCTCATCTTTATCTCAATGTCTTCCTTGCTGGTGACTTCTTGTTCTTTGCGAGTTTTCAGAGACTCGAGTCGAGCGGGTGGTTTACTCCTGGGCCTCCCAGCGCCATCCATCTAACACACATCATACATGTTTGTGCCCGTGAAACAGACATGATCACACACACACACTCACACTCTCTCTCTCACACACACACACAGAACACACACACACTCTCTCGCTCACACAAACACACACACACACACACACACACACACACAATCAATCTCTCTCTCTCTCACACACACACACACACTCGCACTCTCTCTCTCTCTCTCTCTCTCTCTCTCTCTCTCTCTCACACACACACACACACACAGAACACACACACACACACACACACTCTCACTCTCTCTCTGTCTCACACACACTCTCTCTCTCACACACACACACACACTCGCACTCTCTCTCTCTCTCTCTCTCTCTCTCTCTCTCTCTCGTTTCCGGTGTGAGTGCGAGTGGTTGGAGCGGCGTGAGTGTGGAGCGTGGTATTCGAAGTGAGTGTCTTTTGTACTCTCTTTTCTTTACCTTTTCTATTTTCGACTACATTTATTTTGTGTTTTTTTGTGTGTTGTTTTTTTCTTTCGTTTTCTTCGTTTGTTTGTTTTTGGGCCGCGTGGGGTTTTTTCCCCTTGCGCGGCCATGGCGGACCCGCGGGTTGGGTCGTTGAGTAATCTCACGCGGCGTCACGGTGTTAAAGTGGCGTCCGCGGTGAGCGTTGAGGATTGTTGTTTGGCGATGGGTGAAATCGTGGGACACGGCAGTATTTTGTCGGCGTCCAAAATGAACAGCGCTGTTGTGGTGTTTTTGAGCTCAGTGGAGAAGGCGAGTGAGTTAGTGGAGAAGGGGATTGTAGTAAATAATCTTTTTACACCTGTTCTTCCACTTTCAACACCTTCTAAAAAGGTTACATTGTCCAACATCCCACCATTTGTTACCGATGATACACTGGTTGAGATTTTGTCACGTTATGGTAAACTGGTTTCACCAATCAAGAAAATTCTGATGGGCACTGCTTCACCTCTATTGAAGCATGTTGTTTCTTTCAGGAGATTTGTCTATATGATTTTGAAAGACAGAGAAGAACTTGATGTGACGTTCAATATTAAGGTTGACAACTTTGATTACGTGTTTTATGCCACAACTGACAAAATGAAGTGTTTTAACTGTGGTGGGGTAGACCACCTGATTCGGGCCTGTCCTAAAAAGAATAAAAAGGATCAGCCGTCCACTGATGGGCAGAATATGGGGAAAGACAATTCAAATAGTGCTGATGAAGGAAGGGCTGGAGCAGGGACCTCTAATGTTGACACGGCCAGTGTAAAAGATGTGACTGTTGTGGAAAATGGTGGTGTTTCTGAGGTGCTAGATGCACCTATGGATGTCCCTACACCAGTGCTGCTCTTGCAGGAAGGTGAGACTGAAACTATGGCTGAAGTGAGTGAAAGAGTCCATGATTCCACCACTGAGTTGGTTTCAGTTTTTGAACCAATTGAACCTGATGATACCAACTTAATGTCAGAAATTGAGTTTAAAACGCCAGTTAAAAGGAAGAGCTCAAGCAAAGCACAAGGTGTTAGACTGAAAAAGACCAATGTGGCTGATGATGATGATGATGATGTTGATGGTGATGACAAGGAAGGGATGGAAAGTGGCAATGAATCTTCGGATTCAAGCTTCAGTCTCTCTCAGAGTGATTTAGCCAGTCGTGATTACGAAGTTGAAGATATTAAACTGTTCCTCAGAGCAACCAAAAATAAGAGAGGAGTTCGTGTCTGTGAATTTTTCCCAGACATCAAACAGTTTATTGATAAAACCAGATTGTTTATGTCAGAAAGCTTGTTCACGAACAAAGAAATTTATCGGCTTAAGAAAATTGTACGGATTTTAAATTCTGATGGTATCAATGACAACAGCCAAAATGCTTAAAATTATGTTTTATAGTGCTTTGTTTTTAGTAATATTTATTTGGTTTTTATTCTCTTTTTATTCTTTTAAAATGAATGAGATTAATCTTGCCTCTTTAAACGTTAACGGAGCAAGAGATGTAAAAAAGAGAATGGAAATCTATGAATATGTAAAGCAAAGCAGGTTAGATGTGGTGATGCTGCAGGAGACGCACAGCGATCTGAACAATGCCTCTGATTGGGCCAGAGAATGGGGTGGACTCTCGGTTTTAAGTCACAATACTTCTCTTAGCGGTGGAGTAGCTGTTCTTTTTACAAAAAGTTTTAACCCACATTCTTATCAAATAGAGGAGATCGTAAAAGGTAGACTTTTAAAAGTAAGAGCAACCTATGAAAAGAGTGTCATTGTTTTTATTTGCGTGTACTGTCCGGTGTCAGCAGTGGAGAGAATGCTGTTTTTAAATACCTTGTGTTCGGTTTTACAGAAATGTGATCAGGAAGAATTTTTATTTTTAGGAGGTGATTTTAATTGCACAGAATCAAATCTAGACAGAAATCATCTAGAACCGCACACACCCTCAAGAAATCGACTGATTCAGATGATTAAGATGCATGAATTATGTGATGTTTGGAGGCATTTAAAGGGAACACAAAAGCAATACACTTGGACGCATGTGCGTGATAGAGTAATTTCTATGGCAAGATTGGACAGATTTTATGTTTTTAAACACCATTTTAATATAATAAGTAACTGCCATATTGTTCCTGTGAGCTTTTCTGACCACTGTATGGTTAAATGTTCAGTTTTTATTAATCTTTTAAAACCCAAAAGTGCTTATTGGCAATTCAACACTGCTTTACTGAGTGACAAGCGTTTTAGAGAATTGTTTATTTATTTTTGGGAAGATTTTAGAACTGAAAGAGGCCTCTATAATTCTGTCCAGCAATGGTGGGATGTTGGAAAAGCTCAAATTAAGCAGCTCTGTTTACAGTTTACTCGAAACATCACTACAGAGACTAGTTTTAGGATGAGCATCTTGGAGGCTGATATTTTAAAACTTCAACAATTGGCAGAGTCGACAGGAACTACAGGTTTTTTAGATTCACTTTTAGATAAGAAAACACAATTGGCTGATCTGCTTGGTTCTAGGACACAGGGGGCTTTGGTCAGGTCCAGATTTTTAAGTTTAGATCAGATGGATGCGTCTACTAAATATTTTTTTAATTTGGAAAAAAAGAACGGCCAAAGCAGGATGATGCATGCTCTACGATCTGAATCTGGAACTCTCCTGACAGATTTTGCAGACATTCGTCAGAGAGCAGTTGGTTTTTATGAGAACTTGTATAAAAGTGAAGTCGCTGCAGAGCAGGAGAATGAAGGAGAGAGTTTCTTCGAGAACTTGCCTCAGGTGCCTGAAAGCTATAATGCTGAGATCTCTGGCCCTGTGAGCATGAGTGAGCTGCAGAAAGCTCTTGGAGGAACAATGTCTGGAAAGACACCTGGCCTTGATGGCATTCCAGTGGACTTTTATAAGTCTTTCTGGCCCACAATAGGAGAGGATCTCCTAGAGGTGCTGAACACCAGTCTGGCAAGAGGTAAACTGCCTCAAAGTTGCCGAAGAGCTGTGTTGACTCTCTTACCCAAGAA
>JAWRVZ010000217.1:840000-895000 GCA_037043235.1 Rhodeus uyekii | reverse complement strand
TATACATTGTTTTACACAATATTTTATACATAACAATTCAGTCTTAAAATATGAAAATGCATCATATTTTAGGTATATATATATATATATATATATATATATATATATATATATATATGCGCGCGTGTGTGTGTGTGTATGAAAATGCATCATATTTTAAGTATACATCATACATATTTTTTATAGAATTATTTTACACAACATAATCCAGTCTTAAAATATGAAAATGCATCATATTTTGTATATGATGCATTTTCATTTTTTAATAATGAATGTCTGCGTTTACACTCTTAAAAATAAAGCTTCTTTATTGGCATTTACTGGAGCTTTTAACATGGCACTTTTTCATTCCATAAAAAGTTATATTAATAATAAACAATAATGTTCCTCTGTGGCATTGCTGCAAAAACCTTTATTTTTAAGAGAGCTTGGGACAAAAGTGAAACAAAGTGTGTTTCTCTGTGGTTAAACGTCCACCACACAGAATATTATCAGTTTCCCGATGGTCAATTTACTGCGGATCCCTGGGAACCAATTATGTACTAATGCAACATAATGAACCACAAGGCAGTGTTTTAATTTAATCTCTCACCCGCTCGCTCTCAGAGCACTTATTCCACTGCACTCAATATACAGGCCTTCACATGATCATGATCTCTATAAAGAAACTTCCCCAATCACATCTGTATCCTGTGCTGGACAATTGTTCTTAACATTGTTGTTATTTTAGTTGTGTTTCTCCATATTTGATACATTGTTTCCAGTTTTAAACTGGATTTATTTAGCTTTCCTGTGTCTCAAACAGTAGAGAATGGCACTTGCAACATCAAGGTCATGGGTTCGATTCCCAGGGAAAGCAAGAACTGATTAGAATGCAAATCACTTTGGATAAAAGCTTCTGATGAATGTAAAGCTTTTCCAACAAATCAAGTATTAGTGTTATGAGGATCTAACTGTGATGTTTTGACTACAGTTACTGGAAACTGACTGTGTTTAATGATTTACCTGTTAGAAAATAATCGGTTGGTGTTTGACGGATCATCATTGTGTCACATAAACACAAATGCAAAGACACTGATATTTCCAAGAGTCACAATTAATGGTCCGGTTCCTCCATGACTGGTTTAGTTGGTTGACTAATCAGACTAAGTGGATTATTGCCATGCAACATTCATAGAAACATGCAATAAAGTGTATGCATTTAGTGAATAATATCTACTAGATTTTAATTAAATAAATAGAAACACAAACCCCATTTATTCACAAACACAAACAGTTCTGTTAATATTAATAACACATACAGAAATAAACATTATATTTCATAAATATATTAGTTTAATTGCAAATTGCATTAATAACATATAGAAATTGACTACAAAATAAAATTTACAGTTGTGTTTTCTCCACATTTGACACATTGTTTCCAGTTTTAAACCCAACAGTTCCAGTTGTAAACCCAATTTTTAAAAATAAGTGATCTGATTAAATTGAATTAGATTGGGTGTGGGATTGCCTTACACTGACTTAAGACTGCATTGCATCAGATGAGGAACACCACAGCACATTCCTGACATGAACTCCTGAACTTCCCCATCATAAACCGCGAGCGCGCATTCAAGCCGGAAGACGCGGTTACGTGCATCAACACCCATAAACACAACCCTGCGAATGAGAGAAGCTTTTACAGGCTTTACCAGCCAAGAGAAAGAAGGAAAGAAGAGAGAGAGAGAGAGAGAGAGAGAGAGAGAGAGAGAGAGAGAGGGGGAAGGACAGAGAGAGGGAGGGAGAGAGAGAAGAGACAGAGAGAGAGAGAGAGAGAGAGAGAGAGAAGGAGGGGGAGAGAGAGAGAGAGAGAGAGAGAGAGAGAGAGAGAGAGAGAGAGAGAGAGAGAGAGAGAGAGAGAGAGAGAGAGAGAGAGAGAGAGAGAGAGAGTGCCGCCCTCCTCCAGTGAAGTTGCGACGCGCGGGCAGAGCGTCGCGTTTCTCTCGGGCGCGCGCGGGATGAGACTCGCCATGGCGTCGAGTCAAGGCTCCCGGATGCTCAGCAAAGACGATGCCAATTACAAACTTCACTTTCGGATGATAAACGAGCAGCAAGTGGAGGATATCACCCTCGACTTCTTCTACAAACCGCACACCATTACTCTACTGACGCTCACCGTCCTCAGCGTCATGTACTTTGCGTTTACCAGGTGAGTGAACAGAGCGCACCTGCCAGTCACGTGAGCAGCATTACTTAATTGTTTTGTTTTATTTTAATTTTTACATTTTTTTGTCAATGGCACCAGGAAAAGAGGCGTATTAGCATTAACACATCACTGCCAGGAAATGAAAAATACATTAAATAAAATATTTAAATTTTTTTTTTTTTTTAAATATACAGTATATGTATGTATGTATATATGTATTTGTATTTATTTATTTTTTAAAGGAAATGAAATAAATATAAAAAATAAGTTATAATAATATACAACATTAGCAAAAATATGTGTATTTATTTTCATGAAACTGAGTGCAGAAAGACATGTTTCAGTGGATTTTTTCCCCAAAAGATTTGCATATTTATATTTATATATTTTAAAGTTATTTATAAAATGTGAAAAATTTGTTTTGCAAAATATGCTGTTCTTTACATTCCAGATGATCATTTTAAGTATTAAAAAAAGCACATAAAATGCACACATTTCTATTGTACACTTCGGTTTTCTATTAATAAAGGTTTCTAATCTTTCAAATATAATTTTGAGTAAATACAGTCGGGGGGAAAAGCTGCATTGCGTATTTAATTTCAGATCAAAAGGTTTAATGATATTTTGTTACAGTGTTGCCAGCTATTAATGACAGCTTTTGGATGGAAAATGATTTGAAATATATATAAATTACAATTTAAAGTTTATCTGATTGACACACAACCTTAGGGCTACAATTTTAAATATTTTTACTAAAATATTATGTCCACTAAAACAATAATATTATTTAGTATTTAATTCTAATGTTATTTATTAATTAAAATAAACTATAAAAATATAACGACTTATATAAGGCCTTTAAGAATAAAGATACCAAAAGAAAAGCTTATTAAGAAGAACCAGAATCTAAAATTATATGAAGATTTCTTTAATACTTCTGGAGTTACAGGCATGCAAACTTGGGGCGAAAAACAAAAAAAGTGCTTTTCACCATTTATGAACTGTCACCGTCGGCATATAACGCAACAAAGATGGTTAAAGTCAACAGATTTAACTAACAGACCGACCAACCTGTGTGTAAACACAAAATAATGATGCTTCCATCTTTCTCAAGTCACTTTATCCCATGTAAATCTCAGCTGGAAATTGTCATTTTGATCGTCCTCCACAAAACATTGAATTACTACATAGATGATATTTGATATTTTGGCTTTCTTCTTCATTTATGCATGTGTTTGATGCACTGGTATCTCAGATATATATATAAGAATGGCTATATTTGGCAGGGCAGTAAATCTGGTGACACTGTGAAAGGTTGGTTTCATGGCGTCATCGTGGCTCTGATATGTTATCTGTACCTCACGCTTTTATCACGGCAGGAATGATGGTGATTCTGATAATAACCTGCGTGTGGGTTTCCTGCTGGTCGTCTCTTTCTTTCTCGTTATCAGTATTCTTGCCTTCCCCAACGGTACAGTCAATCTTCCTTTGATTCAAATAACATACAAATTGTCTTTATCCGAGTGCTTTCGTTAAAGGGAACTTAAACCCTTGTGTGTTTATCAATGGCACTCCAACACAAATATATCATATTTAACGGCTACTGGTTGTTTAGGTCCTTTCACAAGACCTCATCCTGCAATGTGGCGCATGGTTTTTGGTGAGTGGTGTCTCTTGTGTTTGCTTTTCAGCCGCTTTGTTGACTCAAGCTCCAGAGTCTTGATTTATTGGTGCTTTTTTCAGGTCTCAGTGTGCTTTACTTCCTCTTCCTGGTGTTCCTGATCTTCCTGAACCTGGATCAGGTGAAGACGCTGCTGTACTGGCTGGACAGCGATCTCCGCTACGCCACGCGAGAGGCGGATGTCATGGTGAGCCGCATGAGATCCCGGGACTAATATTTCAGCATATGGTTTATGCTTCAAAAAATCAACCTGCAAAAGTAAGAAAATAAAACATTAATGAAGAATAAATAAAGTAAAATTAAGCTAAATAATCTGCTAACAGGGTGAGAAAATTCTGCTTGATAAGAATATTTTAAAACAAGACAAAAATCTTCTTTATAAAGTTCTTAAAACAAGGAAAAGAAACAAATTTAGATGTTATAACTAAATTCAAGCAGCACAAATGATGAAACCATTTATTTATTTTACGTTCATTGGAACATGATATTATAAAAGTCTTTGTGACAGAATGTGCAAACATTGTTTTCTAAAAATAACAATAATTTTGCTCTTAAAATAAGAAAATGTGTCTTGAAATTTCATATTTTAGGGTGAACTGAGACAAAATATACCGTCACTTTAAAAACATCATTCATTCACCAGAATTTGACATTTTTTCAATAAAATTCAAGTTATATTTTCTCAAAACAAGGAAAATATTATTTTACTTTTAGTTCTAGGCGAGTTCATTTATCCTAGAAGAGAAAAAAACTGATTTATTGCTTTATTTCAAGATTTATTGACTCGTCAAATTAAATTATTTGCAGTGTATTCACAAAAAGCCTCTGAGCTTCTCTCTCTCTCTCTCTGTATGTTATGAGAGTGTTTTATTCCATTATTTATATGAAGATATGTTATTCTAAATATTATTTTCCTCTATGGATTCCTCATAATTATTAACAATATAACCAGAGACTCTTGCTGTGATTCATAATTATTGAACATTTTGCCTGGGAAAGTCCACTTTTTCTGCGGCATCGGTTCTGGAAGTGGGTTTTTTACCATTAATTTCCATAAATTAAACCATTATAATCCATCAACCACTTATATTTGTATACTTGTATGTATTAGAATCCCGTGTTTTACAGGAGTATGCAGTGAACTGTCATGTGATCACGTGGGAACGCATATTGAGTCACTTTGACATCTTTGCCTTTGGTCATTTCTGGGGCTGGGCAATGAAAGCTCTGCTGATCCGCAGCTCTGGCCTCTGCTGGACCATCAGCATCACATGGGAGTTCACAGAGGTATCGCTTCATACCATCATGCTTTTGAAAGAAGGTGTAATATTATATCAATGTAAAACAGCTGTTTTCTATGTGAATATATAGTAAAGTGTCATTTATTCCTGTGATTAAAGCTGCATTTATTAGATGATAAATACAATAAAACAGTGTAATATTATATCAGTGTAAAACAGCTGTTTTCTATGTGAATATATAGTAAAGTGTCATTTATTCCTGTGATTAAAGCTGCATTTATTAGATGATAAATACAATAAAACAGTGTAATATTATATCAGTGTAAAACAGCTGTTTTCTATGTGAATATATAGTAAAGTGTGATTTTATTTCTGTGATTAAAGCTGAATTTATTAGATGATAAATACAGTAAAACAGTGTAATATTATATCAGTGTAAAACAGCTGTTTTCTATGTGAATATATAGTAGTGTCATTTATTCCTGTGATTAAAGCTGAATTTATTAGATATTAAATACAGTAAAACAGTGTAATATTATATCAGTGTAAAACAGCTGTTTTCTATGTGAATATATAGTAAAGTGTCATTTATTCCTGTGATTAAAGCTGAATTTATTAGATGATAAATACAGTAAAACAGTGTAATATTATATCAGTGTAAAACAGCTGTTTTCTATGTGAATATATAGTAAAGTGTCATTTATTCCTGTGATTAAAGCTGAATTTATTAGATGATAAATACAGTAAAACAGTGTAATATTATATCAGTGTAAAACAGCTGTTTTCTATGTGACTTCTGTATTGTCACTTTTGATGAATTGAATGCATCCTTGCTTAATGAAAGTGAAATATTTGGTCTGTAAATGCTCTTTGGATATGATTTTTGATTCGTGAGTGTCTTTCCCAATCGAATACCGTTGCAATTAAGCATCTGCTGATGCAATAGTGCTGATTATGCAACTTCCTCATAACTCTTTATTTGGTAATATCCACAGATTATTGTAAAGGAAACCCTGATAATATCGTATGAAGTAATGATGTTTACGCAAGATAGTGGGTTTTATTGAATAAGACAAGCTTGTTTAAAGTTGAAATCATATTTGCGGATCTCATTATCATTAATGCACAATGGTGTCTCAGAGTTGAGCTTGTCTCACATCTGTCTCTTTTCTCTATCTGTCTTCCTCATTTAGTTGTTCTTCATGCACCTCCTGCCAAACTTTGCAGAGTGCTGGTGGGATCAAGTCATTCTTGACATCCTGTTGTGCAACGGAGGGGGAATTTGGCTTGGCATGACTGTGTGTCGCTTTTTAGAGATGCGTACCTACCGTTGGGCGAGTATCAAGTAAGCTCTTTTTACGGCTCTTTAACACAAGTCTCATCACATCCAGAGAAAGTGTTAAAGAGGACATGTAAAAAAAAACACAAAAAAAAAACATGACATGTTCATCTTTCTTTAGTGTGTGATGTTTGAGCAGAAAAAAGCTGCAGTTCTGAAGTTTCTGAACTCCTGAAACGCCTCCATTGAATCTTGAGTTTCTTCCGGGAACAAACACTCACAATTTTCCTCATTATAATAATTCATGTGTAGAATAAAGGGGCGGGGCTTGAGTGAGTGAGTTGTGTGTTGAAACTGGTGGTTATGGAAAGGGGCGGGGCATTTCCCAAACACACTGGAAGCTCTCGACCAATCACAACACACCAATCCAGCCGACCAATCAGAGCACAGTGTTTTCAGAAGGAGGGGCTTCATAGAGACAGGAACTAAACAGAGCGTTTCTGACCATTTTTTTGTGTTTTGTGTGGTTCAGGGATATCCACAGCACCTCAGGAAAGCTGAAACGGGCCGTTATGCAGTTCACTCCAGCCAGCTGGACGTATGTGCGCTGGTTTGACCCCAAATCCTCATTTCAGAGAGTGGCTGGAATCTACCTCTTCATGATAATATGGCAGGTATATATATTTCTTATGTATTTTAAGATATGCTTTCAGTTTCAGCATTTTAGTCTGAGACTAGGCTTTAGCCTTGTCTGTGAAATCGGGGGAAAAGTATCAACCCTTTCTGTTTATGCTTCGTTTATGTTCAGTATGTCACACATAAACGCCATCTCTGACCCACAACAGTGGGAAACGTTCCTCTAAGCCACAGCTTTCAAAGTTCAGGGGAGTGTGTGGGCGGAGTCTCTCTACAAACACACTTCACTTGCATCCAAAATCTCAGCCAATCAGGAGAGTGTGTGGGCGGAGTCTCTCTGAAAGCACACTGCACTCAAAACCATATGGATAAATACATAATCAAATGCATAAATATTACAGCATTTTATCATTATTAAAATACATGTGGTTTTGGGTTTTTCACTTTTATCGTCTTTTATCCCTCTTAACAGCTCACAGAGTTGAACACGTTTTTCCTGAAGCACATTTTCGTGTTCCAGGCCTCTCATCCTCTCAGCTGGTGCCGGATCCTCTTCATCGGGATCATCACGGCCCCCACAGTGCGGTAATGTTCAGTTACCTTTATCTGTGTCCCAGAATAATCCCTTGTAACAAACCTTTCTCTGTACTGGCACTCACTCCACCAAATAATATTAAAGGGGTCCTATTATGTTTTTCTTCCATGTTCCTCTTTAGTGTGGGATGTTGATGTTTGAGCAGGAAAAAACTCCAGTTCTTCTGTATATCAGTGTCAGTGTTTCTGAGCTCCTGAATCGCCTCCATTGAATCTTGAGTTTCTTCTAGGAAAAAAACACTCACAATATTCCTCATTATAATAATTCATGCGCAGAATAAAGGGGCGGGGCTTGAGTGAGTTAGTCAGTGTGTTGAAACTGGCAGTTATGGGAAGGGGCGGGGCATTTCCCAAACACTGGAAGCTCTCGACCAATCACAACACACCGATCCATCTGACCAATCAGAGCACAGTGTGCTTTCAGAAGGAGGGGCTTCAGGAACTAAACAGAGCATTTCTGACAAACTGGGAAGAGACGAGCCGCAACAATTTATTTTCGCTTGTCATTTTATTTATGGATATTATCATTTATTTATTGTGGAGCATGATCTGATTTCTTTCAACCGTATAGTCATTCTTTACTAAATACGACTCATTTTGCTTAATTAAATGTGTTTATACATACATTTTGAATGCCTGAGGTGACAAATAACTCGTATATGACTTCTCGTTTGTATTTAGGCAATACTACGCATATCTAACAGACACCCAGTGCAAAAGAGTTGGAACGCAGTGTTGGGTGTTTGGGTAAGTGCATGTTTATTTATCCAATGCGAAAGTTCAGTGTAATACCTGTCGAACCAGAATTTTTTATACTTTAGTTTAGGCTGGAGTTTTTTCCAAGTTGGATGTTTTGGCTTTTAAAACCAGAAACAGTCGACAACTTAAAGGGATAGTTAATCAAAAAAGAGGATTGCCATCGTTTATTCCCCCTCAGGTTGTTCCAAAAAGTCTTGAAATAAGGCAATAAATCTTGTTTTTCTCTTCTAGGATAAATGAACTCGCCTAGAACTAAAAGTAAACCATTATTTTGCTTGTTTTGAGAAAATATAACTTGAATTTTCTTGAAAAAATGTCCAATTCTGGTGATTCTTTAAATGAATGAAGGATGTTTTTAAAGTGACGGTATATTTTGTCTCGGTTCATCCTGAAATCAGAAATTTCAAGACATATTTTCTTATTTTAAGAGCAAAATGATTCTTATTTTTAGAAAACAAAGTTTGCACATTCTGACACAAAGGTTTTATAATATTATGTCCCAATGAACTTTACATTATTTTAAACCAACCACAAATTTAAAAAAGAAGGGGAAATGCTTTAATTTTTTGTTAATTTGTGCTGCTTGAATCTAGTTATAATATCTAAATATCCTCAGCTTTTTTTCTAGTTTAAAGAACTTTTTAAAGAAATTCTTTCTTTTGTTTTAAGATGTTCTTACCAAGTAGAATTTTCTAACTCCATTAAGAGATACTTTTGCTTAATTAGATTTTTTTTTTGTCTTAATTTATGTTTTATTGCATGTATTTGCTGTGAATTCTTTGTGTCTTACATTGGCAGTGAAAGTCAAATGTTGATTTGGACCCTATTGACTTATGATACGGACAAAACCATTGAAACAGATGAAAATGATACAAAGATTTGGATGACGTGAGAGTTTTTATTTTTGGGTGAAATGTATAAAGTCTGTGTCGTATAATCATTCTTTAAGTTTAATTGGGAACTGATTTTTGATATAAACCGATATAGATTCAGAGACATTTCATTGATAGCATAGGCTTAGGTTGAATAACCTGGTTTTGTCAGAATCGGCTGATTTGTGTCTGTTCACCCGACAATCTTTCTTTTTTTCCATTCGATTCTAAACAATGGAGGCATTTTCTCCAAGTCTGCCGGATTATTCCCACACAGTCGGGTGACTAGAGTTAACAAACCTCACTGTTGCATTTCTAAATCCTGCAAGTCTCTTTACGAAAATGCTTTACGGAGGTTCGCCATCGTGCCTTAAACACACACAATGCATTTTTATTTCATAAAGCCTGTTATACATACAATGCCACTTTTATTTATATATATATATATATATATATATATATATATAAATATTTGGACACTTTTAATAGACAGGATTAGTTTAACTAAAGATCATTTACTCATCCTCATGTTCTCCTTCCAAACTTGTATGACTTTCTTCTGTGTAAAAAAAACTCTGTTTGACTTTTTAACAGTTTTCCTGAGATATTCTGTAAAATATC
Organism: Rhodeus uyekii; assembly: GCA_037043235.1. Classification (NCBI taxonomy): domain Eukaryota; kingdom Metazoa; phylum Chordata; class Actinopteri; order Cypriniformes; family Acheilognathidae; genus Rhodeus; species Rhodeus uyekii. The sequence continues at coordinate 885,129 of JAWRVZ010000217.1, read as the reverse complement.
ATAAACTCATACTAAATATCAAGTCAATTGGCAGCTCATTTTGTGCATTAATTTTCACCTGTATATATGTGGTTTTGTCAGCATATAATAAATAGTTGCAAAGCAGCTTCAAAATAATAAACAGGAAAATAACAGAATTAATGATGCAAATTCTGTTCAATAGTGCCATTATTCAGCTCAATTCAGGATATTAACTGTGTAAAAATCTCAAGTTGTCATTTAAATGTTATTTTATTTTAAAAGAATTGACAATCTGTTTCTTATTTATTCAGTGCCTCTTGTTTGAGTGTGATTGAAGTGTCCTAATACTCTGCGCTTTAAAACTAGATGCGTTTACGAGTGATTCTGTTCTTCCTTATAGGGCCATTGCTTTCCTGGAGGCTCTGGCGTGTGTCAAATTTGGACAAGACTTGTTCTCAAAAACACAGGTTCTTTACGTTGTCCTTTGGCTTTTGTGTTTGGTGAGTGTATTTTATTGTATTTATTCATGTATGCAATTACAAATATATTGATTATTATCTTTTAAAATGCACATTTTTGTAATAGAGTGGTGTTTTTTAAAAGATATTGAATCCATAATAAATATTGTCTACGTTTATATGCCGTGACTGTGTTTATTCTGTCCGTTTATACGTCTGTAATTTACACACTGAATGTTGACTGTGTGTGTGTGTGTTTGTGTAAAGTGTGTACAGTGTCTGGGATCACATTGAAAATCTGGGATTCAAAATCTAAATGAAATAATTTAAGAACAGGGCTTTAAACGTTTTGATTGCATATGATGTTCCCTTTACGAGGGATACTTTCCCGTAATAATCATGTTTAAAGATCAATTTATACAGTAAAACATACTAGAAATGTGTACAGTTTTATCTGGATAATATTCACATATCTCTATCTTTTTTTTTTACCCATCATTAATTTGTTATGAGATGGAAAAACCTAAACATAAAATATGACAAAGTAACTGTCATTAATATCATGACTTGCATAAATTGACTTTAGAAAACAAAATGTTAAATTCTGTCAATTTAGTTATATCAATTATATTATTTAATAATACATAATTATTATAATACTTACCGTAGGTTTATCAACTTTCATGTTCATGATGCGTCATTTTTGTATGACATTTACAATTCTTCACTATTTGCTCCTTCACTAATGAAATAAGCAAATTATTTGATCGTGTGCAAGTGGGACAAACCAAATACTAAGATTTGTTTACTTCTTAAATGTCTGAAAGGCCAAAATAAGAATAATTTATATATATTTATATTATTATTATATTTAGATATTATTTGTTCGTTTGCGTCAATAATTTTTTTATTTAATTGATTTATCTTTTATTTTTATTTTGAAGTTAATATTTATTTATTACTTTTTAATTTAATTTATTATTCTTTTTGAATTTCAGTATGAAATTAATTTTTCACTTTGGCTTTTTTCTTAAATTACTATACAAATAATCTATAAACATTTTCTCAAACTTTTGGATCCCTGTGTGTGTTTGTGTGTGTGTGCGGTGTTGTTCTTTCTCTAATACGCACTTCCTCTCTCCACCTTCCAGGCTTTCATTACTTTTCTCTGTCTGTATGGGATGGTTTGGTATGAGCAGAATTATGGGAAGAAACTGAAGGTACATTTTAGCTCATGTTTAACTTAACTTGACATGCGGAGAGATACTGAACTCCTCAGTGAAATAATGGTTTATTTTGCTTCCTTTACTAATCATTCACAATTTTACAACATTTGCATTAGAAAAATCCCCAGCACAGAGAGAGGGAGACACAATGATGCATTAGTGATCATTTCCTTTGGGTTTCAGTGCAACTCTTGGTTTATTTACCAGGTTTGTGCTGCATATCAAATGTTGATAATCTGATAAATATCTTAACCTTCACAGAATATCACAGATTGTGACGAAAGCAGCTTCACTGACCCGTATGAGCACATTCCTGAACCTGCCAAAGGTAACACATAATCTGATCTTACTTTACATTCTTGCATTGCATTCAAGAAACACATTGACATTCTAATCAGTTCTTGCTTTCCCTGGGAATCAAACCCATGACCTTGATGTTGCAAGCTCCACTCTCTAGTGATTGAGACACAGGAAAGCAAAGCGTTTTAGAGCGTTTCCCAAACAACATTAAATACCAAAATGGATGAGGGTTTTCTCCGTCATGCTCAGATTTATAACATGGAATTTCCTTTCATTATTTGCTTTTTCTAAGTTTTTTCTAAGTTTCTTTTGAATTTTCCTCATCAAATTTGCATCGTTCTCTTGAGTCAAAATAAGTTTGTACTATGAAAAAAACTTGAAAAATCCCTAATGTTCAATTAAAACATTTACTGAAATTAAAACTCATTTTATGACCACCTAGATTCATTACATTTATCCATTCTTGAAGAATTAATCTAGCATAAATGCATGCGCATATTTTATTTTGTATCTATTTCTGAAATTAATGGATTTATTTTGTTTTAAATAAATATTGTTTTCTGATTTAATCTATTATTATTTGCCTATTTATTTTGTCTATTATTTGTTATTTATATGCATTTTTTTTTTTTGCATTTATTACTCATTAGCAGAGAAGAACTCAAGTAGAAATTCCAGTTCGTCACGCAGAAGAAAAGGAGGTTCCGGAAAAAGCAAATCAATCAATGGAAGCAGCGGCAAGAAGTGACCAGAGCTGATGATCTGTGAGCTGAACGCACAACGGCTGAAAGAACGAGTCTGTGATAAACGGGTGAAGAGAGTTAAAGCGGGTTTGATGGGTGATGCTGTCCAGACAGATAAACTGAGGCAGTACACTCGTTTTTATTTCAGTAGCACTTGGAGGGAAGTGAGGATTTGTGTTATGCCAGGCTATGGTAAATGAAGCGACACACAATTTCTAATGGCACTGATGTGGCCTTCGCATGTAGAAATGTGTGTGTGAGTCGGTGAATGTGAAATACAAAAATACCTATGCATTGATCAGGGTAAGAAGTTTTATGCAACATTTTGCCATGAGCATGAACACACAAGCTCTATAAAAACCTTTTGCACTTGTTTTAATGCAATAATGCAGCTTTTTCAGAGGCATTTGCATGAAGAGCTGTTGATTTATTTAAATGTAATATGATTCAGCTTGAAAATGTCTTTTTTTCTATGCATTTATAATTCTTTTTGTATATTAGCCTTCATCATCATCATTCTTATGTGCAAATATTTTGTTTTCTATGAGGCCTTTAAATGAATATGCATTTATGCATTGCAGTTTTTTGAAGTGGCTTTAATGTTTGAAAAATCCCCATTTAACATGAAACCTCTTATTTTTCCCATGGGTTACCAATACTAAATCATAACATATGCTTATATTAAGGTACGATGTTTTTTTTTTCTTATTTAATTATTTTACATTTAATTTTTCATGCACTAAATTATTGAGCAATACCCAAACTGTTAGTTATGCCGAATTCAATGATTGTTTCCCTGACAAAACTGCCCTAAAATAAGAAATGAAGATTTCCAATCCTGAATTCTGTATGAATCAGTGATTCTGAATGTCAAACTTGAGCAGTATTTTCATGTCTGATTATTTCAAACCTTTAATGTGATATGTGTGATGAGTTTTTATCAGTGTATATGAAAAAAAAATATTTTCACTTTCTTAATACATTTATACTATATCATGGAGTAAAAGTTTCAAATAAAATACTGAATTGAATTGAAGTCTCTCTGCTTCTTAGTAATTGTATAATTAATATATGATCTCCCCGTTTGGGGGAAAGTGTGTTTATGCCTGGTTATTTAAAGCTGATTCTGCACTGATATTGGGTTGCTTAAATTACTGTCATAAAATACTGGAAGTATTTAAATCTGATGCATGTTGACCAGGAGCAATCAGGTGCATACAATTTTATTTCTATATTATGTATTCCAATATATGCAGGATGTCTCCACTATAACAGTTTACAGATATTGTTCTCCATTTCATTACTTACTATAATTTTAGTTATATAATGTAATTTATTATGAATCTATTGATTAATTAATTTATTATTTTTCATCTATTTTATATTTATTTACATTTCTTACAATCATTAGCAGAGAGGAAAGAAATTCCATCACAGAAAAGAAACGGAGGTTCTGAAATCAATTACAATGGAGTGTAATGATAATAATAGTAAAAAATAAAATTTATATTAATAAAATGTATATTAATTATATAATAATAATTATTATTAATATAATAAGGATAAATATAATAATTAAATTTATTACTAAAGGTCTGATTAAATTAAATTCAGCATTCATATTTGTGCACTGAACCAAAACCTCATTTCCCATGATGCTCAGCGCCGCGGTGGTTGCTGGTATATTGGAGCTGCGCGGTGACAGACGCAATCCAGCGAGCCATGGCGGCGACGGGAGGAGGGAAAATCAGATCCAGAAGATACCACATCGCTTCCAAGCCTTACGCCAAAGGCAAACAGGTGAATAAAACGAAGCTCTGGTCGCGAAAGCACGGGTTGAGCGGCTGTTAGCGGCGGCTCGACGACGGGTTGTTTTCGTGAGGCGTTTGCGGCCTGTTTCAGGGCCTGTTCGTGTTCCTCCAGCAGACGCGGAGTGTGTCTGTCCGCGCCGGTCACTCGCGCCCTGGAGACACGCCGCTGCTCGGAGAGGGAAATGCTCGAGGTGTGGCGGTACACAGCCGTAATTTGAACGTATTTGAGTAATTTCACTCAACCGCGTGAACGCGTTAGCCGTTAGCTGTTAGCGCGCGCAACAAACCCGGCCACGTTTAAACACTGTTTTCCTTTAAATAAACACTTGTGTTTTCTCTGACGCTTTCATTTCCGCTCATATCTGCCGTTCACACGAGCGGAACCCGAACGGCTGGCGCTTTTGAGCGCTTTCTGCGGAGTCTAGAGATGAAAGATGCTTGAACATGTTGTGGCGTAAATGTGGAGGTTAATGTTTCCTGACGTCATTCTGAGGAAAGGCGGGATGTGAGTGTGAGACGGACGGAGAGTGAGCGTGAGACAGACGGACGGAGAGTGAGCGTGAGACAGGCGGACGGAGAGTGAGCGTGCGAGAGACAGGCGGACGGAGAGTGAGCGTGCGAGAGACAGGCGGACGGAGAGTGAGCGTGCGAGAGACAGGCGGACGGAGAGTGAGCGTGCGAGAGACAGGCGGACGGAGAGTGAGCGTGCGAGAGACAGGCGGACGGAGAGTGAGCGTGCGAGAGACAGGCGGACGGAGAGTGAGCGTGCGAGAGACAGGCGGACGGAGAGTGAGCGTGCGAGAGACAGGCGGACGGAGAGTGAGCGTGCGAGAGACAGGCGGACGGAGGGAGAGTGAGCGTGCGAGAGACAGGCGGACGGAGGGAGAGTGAGCGTGCGAGAGACAGGCGGACGGAGGGAGAGTGAGCGTGCGAGAGACAGGCGGACGGAGAGTGAGCGTGCGAGAGACAGGCGGACGGAGGGAGAGTGAGCGTGCGAGAGACAGGCGGACGGAGAGTGAGCGTGCGAGAGACAGGCGGACGGAGGGAGAGTGAGCGTGCGAGAGACAGGCGGACGGAGGGAGAGTGAGCGTGCGAGAGACAGGCGGACGGAGGGAGAGTGAGCGTGCGAGAGACAGGCGGACGGAGGGAGAGTGAGCGTGCGAGAGACAGGCGGACGGAGGGAGAGTGAGCGTGCGAGAGACAGGCGGACGGAGGGAGAGTGAGCGTGCGAGAGACAGGCGGACGGAGAGTGAGCGTGCGAGAGACAGGCGGACGGAGAGTGAGCGTGCGAGAGACAGGCGGACGGAGAGTGAGCGTGCGAGAGACAGGCGGACGGAGAGTGAGCGTGCGAGAGACAGGCGGACGGAGGGAGAGTGAGCGTGCGAGAGACAGGCGGACGGAGGGAGAGTGAGCGTGCGAGAGACAGGCGGACGGAGGGAGAGTGAGCGTGCGAGAGACAGGCGGACGGAGGGAGAGTGAGCGTGCGAGAGACAGGCGGACGGAGGGAGAGTGAGCGTGCGAGAGACAGGCGGACGGAGAGTGAGCGTGCGAGAGACAGGCGGACGGAGAGTGAGCGTGCGAGAGACAGGCGGACGGAGGGAGAGTGAGCGTGCGAGAGACAGGCGGACGGAGGGAGAGTGAGCGTGCGAGAGACAGGCGGACGGAGGGAGAGTGAGCGTGCGAGAGACAGGCGGACGGAGGGAGAGTGAGCGTGCGAGAGACAGGCGGACGGAGGGAGAGTGAGCGTGCGAGAGACAGGCGGACGGAGGGAGAGTGAGCGTGCGAGAGACAGGCGGACGGAGGGAGAGTGAGCGTGCGAGAGACAGGCGGACGGAGGGAGAGTGAGCGTGCGAGAGACAGGCGGACGGAGGGAGAGTGAGCGTGCGAGAGACAGGCGGACGGAGGGAGAGTGAGCGTGCGAGAGACAGGCGGACGGAGGGAGAGTGAGCGTGCGAGAGACAGGCGGACGGAGGGAGAGTGAGCGTGCGAGAGACAGGCGGACGGAGGGAGAGTGAGCGTGCGAGAGACAGGCGGACGGAGGGAGAGTGAGCGTGCGAGAGACAGGCGGACGGAGGGAGAGTGAGCGTGCGAGAGACAGGCGGACGGAGGGAGAGTGAGCGTGCGAGAGACAGGCGGACGGAGGGAGAGTGAGCGTGCGAGAGACAGGCGGACGGAGAGTGAGAGTGCGAGAGACAGGCGGTCGGAGAGTGAGCGTGCGAGAGACAGGCGGGCGGTCGGAGAGTGAGCGTGCGAGAGACAGGCGGGCGGTCGGAGAGTGAGCGTGCGAGAGACAGGCGGGCGGTCGGAGAGTGAGCGTGCGAGAGACAGGCGGACGGAGAGTGAGAGTGAGCGTGCGAGAGACAGGCGGACGGAGGGAGAGTGAGCGTGCGAGAGACAGGCGGACGGAGGGAGAGTGAGCGTGCGAGAGACAGGCGGACGGAGAGTGAGAGTGCGAGAGACAGGCGGGCGGTCGGAGAGTGAGCGTGCGAGAGACAGGCGGGCGGTCGGAGAGTGAGCGTGCGAGAGACAGGCGGGCGGTCGGAGAGTGAGCGTGCGAGAGACAGGCGGGCGGTCGGAGAGTGAGCGTGCGAGAGACAGGCGGGCGGTCGGAGAGTGAGCGTGCGAGAGACAGGCGGACGGAGAGTGAGAGTGAGCGTGCGAGAGACAGGCGGGCGGACGGAGAGTGAGAGTGAGCGTGCGAGAGACAGGCGGGCGGACGGAGAGTGAGAGTGAGCGTGCGAGAGACAGGCGGACGGAGAGTGAGAGTGAGCGTGCGAGAGACAGGCGGACGGAGAGTGAGAGTGCGAGAGACAGGCGGTCGGAGAGTGAGAGTGCGAGAGACAGGCGGGCGGACGGAGAGTGAATTTTTTATTTATTTTTTTTTTTTTTGTGCAACTTGGTCTGCTTGGTAAGTTGAATCAACGTGAACAACTTTTCACAAGGTGTAAGAGCTGAAGCAGTTCATCTCACTCTTCACTGCTGAACTCCAAACCATTTTGCATTACAAATAAGACTAAACTTAGTTATTTATGACCATTTGGAACAAGCCGCATAATTTGACACATCATTCGTGTCCTTGAGAACTGTGCATTTCTGCTTTAATGTAACGAGTCTTGCAGTTGTGCTTCTGCTCTGCTGTTAAATGACTCTTTAATTAAAGGTGCTAATTGTCTGTTTGTCCCCTGCAGCAGCCGGGCCTGATCAGTCGAGTGACGGATACAGTGAAGAGCATAGTCCCCTCCTGGCTGCAGAATTACTTCAAAAATGGAGAAGTTGCTGAGGGCGAGACAGTCGAGACGGAGCGGAACAATGTGGGTCCTCCACGCAACGGCAACGATGAAGCTCCGCTCCCAGACGGACGAGACTCTCCGGAGCCGAGCACGAGTAACACGGGTACGATGAGCACAGGTGCTTCTCCCAAACCCTGCACTGTTTATATCCAAGCGCTCGGGGTCGTTTACGGTCATGATCTTTCCGTGCAACTACTATTATATCTAATATTATTATAAAGTCAGACGGGCTTCATTCAAGCGCTTGCTGATCCGTGTGAGTTTCTTCTTTCACGATAAAGACGTAAAGCGCTAAAGATTATGCGTTTTATTTTAAGAACTGCAGAAAAATTGAGCGCCTACTTTTGCAGAAAACGAGAATGCAGTAAATTATTCATACATGTCTATGACGTGTGGCACCTTCAGACTTTTTATTTTATATTTATTGTTATTAATCACCGTTTCAAAATAAACAATGTTGTTATTTACAGATGCAAAGGGAAGACCAAAAAATCTGGAGTTGTTTTCGCTTTATTTTGTGCTCATGAGATTTTTGCTTATAATATTATGTATGTTTGTTTTTAGTAGTTTATTACTGAGCAAAATATAAAAATTTGTCAAATGTAATCAAAATTGATACATGCATAAAAATTGCCTGATAAAACGTCTGATCTAAGCTTTTATAGCCATATCCAGTTATTAACTTTTTTTGGTGAGTATCTGTAAAAATCGTTACACATCGCAGCTTTTGTTTTCTGGGCACAAGATCCTCATCTTTGACTATTTTGAGTCTTTTAAGATATTTTTTCTTTTACAAAGTACTATGGTCGCACTTATGCAAATCTATAACCGTTCCAAAGTGTATTCCGGACCTCTGCTGGGAAGGAAGTATAGAGACTGGATTCGGCTATGTCTAATAAACCTTTGACGAGTACGATCACAATGAACGTTCAGATCTGGGTGGGCTCTGCCAGTTTTCATGTACAGATATTAGGGATGTTTTTGGAGTGCATGCGGATATTTCCCAAGCCAATCCCGATCATTCAAGCTTCATACAAGTAACAATTGATGTTACACCAGTGCTCTGTTGAATCTGTGCTGTTTCTTTCTCAAGAGAAGTAATGCATATTTATTTGATTCTCAATTAAAACAATGCAACATAAATTTTACAATGAACTTTTTAATAGGCTTTTAAAACGGGGCTTATGCAAAACTATCCATATGAGGATTCTGTTGCTCGTTAAAGAGTCTACGAGACTTGATGTCAATCTGAACATAATTACAACCCATAAGGTGTGATTAAACAACGTCCAACATTTGACTGAGGATGAGAACAAATAGAAATACTGCAACTCCTAAATGAACAAAGTCATTGTAGTCTGATGAGGAATATTATTCAGCAAGTGTGTATTTGTCCTCCTTTCCTCCGTCCTAATTAAGCAGATAAGCCAGGATTTTCTCTAGAAATTCCAGCTTTTTTCCATTTTAGGGAGACGGTCTATTCCTCTTCATTCAAAACTGTTGAATAATCACTCAAGCACTAAACATCAAGCTCTAGAAAGAGAAATACAACAATCAAATGTACAAAAACAGTGCATAATCGTCACAAAAGTGCTTTAGTTAAGAGCAATGAGACCGTTTGACCAACATGGACTGCAGCAGTTTTCACTCCAACACGAATGCACTGTTTCACTTAAGACTTTAATGATTGTTTACGAAGATACTCTCAAAGATTTTGATCGTTCAAGCCCGGTAAGGTATGTGTCTGCTCAGGAACTCTTACATCGTCACACCAGTAGGTGGCGACAAGTGTTAAAATGCATGTAGAGTAATACCTTGACATACAAGCATAATCTGTTCCAGGACGAGCTCGTAACTCGAGTTGCTTGTATCTCAAATGATTTTTTTCCCCCATAAGAAATACAATTTTTTTTTCATCCGTTCCAACCCTCTTAAAAAAAACTCCCTTATTAGTGCTAATAACAATGGAAAAAACGTGCTTTTAATTGCTGTAGACACACAAATTATAGTATATACGGATTCCTGTGATATAAAATAAAACATGGTTTTGAGTTCTTTCGAGACAGACGATACAGTAGCGGAGGAGGAGGGAGGGATTACGTATATAATGCAAACACCATATGGAAGTGTAGTGTTTCTTCCTGTGTTGTGTATTGGAACCTCATATGTATTATTATTGAACACTCATAACTCGTGCTGCTCCCAGCTTAATACTGGTGAATCACTCGTTGCCCCCGGTAACCCCTGCTGTAAAACCAAGCTGCCTCTAGTGGAGATCATATGCAATTACCCATAAATGGGGAGCTTGAGCTGCTCCGAGTTGCTCGTATCTCAAAGCAAAAATCACTCGTATGTCAGGACACTCGTATCTCAAGGCATTACTGTGTTAATCATTGAAGAGAGATTCAGGAGATCATAAATGCTGGTTCATCCAGTAATGTAACAAGAACTCTGTATCCAATTATTTATTCAAACAGTTAAAAAAAAATCCTATTTATCGGTTACGATTGCCGTTTTAAACAAATGTTTTAATGTATCTTTCATGTCGCTCTAATGCAATGCTCTCATTTCACTTTCAGAACCGTCTACAAGCAGAGCGTCACTGAACTTCCAGGAAGCTCTTTCAAGACCCCCTCTCAATCGGACCCACCTGCACTTCCCGTCCCTGGATGGCTCTCCCGCATTAGGCAGTGCAAACCCTCTCTTCTCCCAGCCCTCCACCTCCTCCGCACCCTTCCCAGGAAGCCCATTCGCTGTGACCTCCAACTTCTCCCTGGTGAAAGAGATTAAGGACTCCAGCTCTCAGCATGAGGACGACAACATCTCGACTACCAGTGGCTTTTCATCACGTGCATCTGATAAAGGTGAGAATTCAATAGATGCGTTCTGCCATTTGAGCTGTTCGGACGACAATACGGTCATTGAAGATTAGGCAAAGATGGCACTAAGAGCAGGGCTTAATCTCTTTGCAGATGTGCCCACGTCAAAGACTGTGCCGCTCCTCTGGTCCCCGGAGTCTGAACGCACCCACTCTGGATCACAGCCAGCTCATTCTGGGCTCAAGAAACCAGCCTTCAATCTGTCAGTCTTTGGCACTTCCTCTTCAGTAAGTACTGCATGTTCTTCTGAGAACCTTTGTCAAGATTAATGGAGGATGTTCATTTATTTTACGATGATCTGATCAGGGTTTTAGGGGCATTTCTAATTTCAGATGACTGGAAACCTCATCAGCCAGTACCGGTCACTGAAACAAATTATAGGCCAAGTATTCTTAACAAAAGTGTATTTAAAGTATGTATAAAAGAAAAAACGAGGTGAGAAAGTATTATGAATTGAACTCATTTATTGGGAAATTATAGATTAATCCTATTAAAGTGCAGTAAGTTAAATATGTATGTGTCTGAATGTTAAATAAAATAAAAATGAGTGTGTGTATATAAATACACACTTTTACTTTTTTCTTTTCTTCCTTGTTTAAAAAATATATTTAAGGTGGCAGCAGGAATATTAGGCTGCTGTCACTTTAAGACCAAGTGAACGGATCCAGTATACTGTTACACATGTGACTTCTTTCCCAAATGTTCATACAAGTGTTTAAGCGAATTCTCAACAAACCAGGCGTTTTGTGTATTTAACCTGTTAGACGCAATCCCTTAAAGTTCACTGTGCTTGTCTGTGTTCCTCTCAGTCTCGGAATGAGTGCACAGAAAGCTGATTTGGGAACAGTTCCACTTTTATGGCTTAAAGCACTTTTACTGTTAAATATAAATTTGTTTTTAATCAAGCACATCCTGCAGTTTAGCAACGATAAGACTCATTTCACGACATTCACTTTTCTAGCTGGTTTTGGATACTAAGTTTGGGATTTTAGGGAGGAACGAAAGCACCACTTTGAAGACGAGAAATGCATTAAAATCACGCGGCACTAGTTATTTGCTGTAGGGCTGCTGTCGTTGCAATGCCTCTGCTATTTGAAAAAGATGTTGCACATTTATTGTGCTTTTCAGACGCCTGGTAGAGCAGCTGGACCGGGGAATGTAGCGACGCAATTTTAGCTTTGCATGGACAAATTATGAGTTTTGATCAAACTATATAAATCTATTATTGGCCGATAATGATCAGTCGGCTCACCCTGAATTTATTTAAAGGATTACTACTTTTATTCAGCAAGAATACATTAAATTGATGATGACCTTTATTTTACATGTGAAAGAATCCTCAAATGCATCCGTTTTTAACATTGATAAAAATAAATCCACCAAATCAGCATGTGAAGTGACTTCTGATAGATCAGAACACTGAGGTAATGTTATTTTAAATGGTAGTGAACAAAATAAACACCAAACTTAAGCGATATGCTTTTCTAAGAGCTCTTTATCGTCCAGTTGTCTGGCTGTACTCTTCACTTGGATGGAGGTTAATCTTGGGTTTATTTATTCTGTCAGTCAGTGTTGAACAGTTCGGTGCTGAGCTCCAGTCAGTTGGGGGATTCGCCCTTCTATCCCGGGAAGACCACATACGGAGGAGCTGCTGCCATGAGAAGCGCTCGTTCACGCCCGGCTACTCCTTACCAGGTGCAATGTTATAGTCTTATATTTAAATTTGTGCTTGTGCTGGTTTCATTCCTCTTTGATTGAGAGTATATTCTGGTCTTTGGTTCCGCAGCCTCCCGTTAGGAGGCAGATAAAGGCAAAGCCGGCTGGAGCTCAACCCTGCGGAGTGACCAGCGCCACCGCCAGACGCATCTTGCAGTCCTTGGAGCGCATGTCTAGTCCTCTTGCTGTGAGTGTCTAGAATCTCAAATCATCAAACCTTTTTATTGCTGCTGTTTAGTCTAGGGTTGGCGATATAAACACGATAAGCCGATTTAAGACTGTCGAGATTTTGGATTTTGTCATGTTTTGCCATCAAAAACACTGTTTTAAAGTAGAGCGTAGACCTGCAACGCTAAGGTCATGGGTTCGATTCCCAGGGAAAGCAAGAACTGATTAGAATGTCAATGTGTTTCTTGAATGCAATGCAAGTTGCTTTGGATAAAAGCGTCTGATAAATGAAAGTGTAAAAATAAGTTGTTTCAACTGTTCAAGTGCAATAAGCATCAAAATAACTCATTTCGGTATTAAAAAATACTTTTATCGTCAAGATGGTCTATAAAAGTAAGAAAGCATTTAATAATATAGATAGAAGTCAACTAACTGTTCTGTCATCAGTTATTAGGCAAGTAGTGCCGTTAGTTTTGGGGAGAAAGCTGTCGAAGTAAATTTCCTAAAATCATTTTTGTGAACTTTGCAGGATGCAAAAAGAATTCCGTCTACGGTTTCTTCACCTCTGTCATCTGTAAGTATCATATCATGTTACAACGCTTCAAAATTCACTTTAACAGTCTGTACCGTTTTCAGACATTGTTTTATGTTTTCAGTCCTTGAATCACACAGACCTTGACATTTCAAACTACCAGGCAAAAAGGAACAGGGTAAGTTTGTGCATTAAAATACGCAGCCTTTCAGGAGTAAAAGTGATGTTTGTAAAAGACGCATAGTTTTTATACATGAACGCAAGTTACAGTATCTTAAATTTGTTTGTGAACTTTTTGCAGGATGCGAAGAGAATTCCATCTACGGTTTCTTCCCCTCTGTCATCTGTAAGCACCTAATCATTGTAGTTTTGCTACAAGGCTTTAAAACTCACTTTAATTGATTTTTTTATTTTATTTTTTTCAGTCCTTGAATCACACAGACCATGACATGTTAAATTACCAAGGAAAAAGAAAAAAGGTACGTTTGTGCATTAAAATATACAACCTTTCAGGAGCAGAAGTGACGTTTGGAGAAGCTCGTCCATGCATAGTTTTTATATATTACCGCATCTTATAAACTTGGCAACTCTTATTTTGCTTTTGCTGCTCGTCTTAAACTTTTAACAACTGTGGCAGCTGGGCACTAATCCCAAACAATGTGCCTATTCACCCAACACCAGAAACCTAAAGCCTGCGATAACCATTTGTAGCAGATGCCCATAGTCCAAAATATCTAGAGCTGTGTGTTTGCTGTTAAACTGAGCACACTAAACTTTATGAACCATAGAGGGCTTCATGCATCGACTGTCCATGGCCTTGCCATGTTGCACTAATTAGAAATGGTTTCTTTTAAGCAGTTAGATTTATATTGCTCAGACAAATGGTTAGCATGAAATGATTTGTGTAGAAAGATGTTGCCTGCTGCTTTTGTAATGTTTGTTCATCGACACACGCACAGCTGGAGCCGTCGGTGCCTCCGGTGCAGAAGCTGGTGGTTCCTGCAGCTGCTGCGGTGTCTGGTAACCGCTCCATATCCTTCAGACCATCACTGACCCCAGGCGGAGGGAACCGAGGGCTGGACAAAAACAACCGGGTGACTGTGAGTTCAATATTTAACATTTGACGTGTATTAGAGTTTTCCTGTGTTTCTAACAGTAGATCGTGCCGCTTGCAACGGCAAGGTCATGGGTTTGATTCCCAGGGAAAGCAAGAATTGATTAGAATGTCACTGTTTCTTGAATGCAGTGCCAAAGGACTGCAATATTTGGATGCTCCCTTTCTAATTGTTTGGAGATACTTTTTTGCTTTTAATAAAGAAAATAATTATAAAGCTTTTTTAAGTAACTGCCTTTGTTAGAATGAGAACTGCTATTATATAATATACAAATTTACTAATTTTGGTTTAGTATTATATTTTTATATAGTATTTTTCTTTTGATTAAATGCATCCATGGTGAGCCTTTCAACATTGACCTTTCCTGTATCTCAATCAGTAGAGAGCAGTGCTTGCAACATCAAGGTCATGGGTTCGATTCCCAGGGAAAGCAAGAACTGATTAAAATGTCAATGTGTTTCTTGAATGCAATGCAAGTTACTTTGGATAAAACAAATGCGAAAGTGTGACCATTTGTTTTGTTTCCTGTCTTAGCCGGTAAGACAATCCCCTCCAATTTCAGATCCCCCTCCCAGGTAAGAGCCCGTGGTTTATGGTAGTTGATTTGTGATGTCACTGTGTTCCTCTCGCACACGTCACTATATATGCATGATAAAAGTTAAGCTATCCCTCTAGTTTAGCTTGTGGGCGCCGAAAAAACATGCGCTGCTTCCATGTCCACTTTTAAATGTGCTGTAACTCTAGAATAGTGAGTTGTTTGTGTCTTTACTACATACTCAATCCATCAATTCCTCTGTCCCCAGTACGAGCAGCATGTCCAGCACCCCAGCAGCCAGTAGCTCTGCTTCTGGAGGGGGCAAAATGAAGAGGGAAAGGGCTATTAGACCTTCATCCAAACGGCTCGACGACGAGGTCAGATATTCTGCTGCTTGTACTCTTGTACAACTTGTTTTGCAATAATGTGACGCTCACAGACTTTTCCTCGCAGATTGCCGAGGACTCGGACCTGCCGTCTGCGTCTCTTCCCAGCGGTTTCACTTTGCCCACGTTTAATTTCTCCTCTCCTCCACCTACTTCCTTTTTCCCCTCCAACACGACACCGCTTGCAACCGTCTCTGAGGAACCGGCAGCAAATAAGGTATTACTTTCCTCAAACATTTTGCTTTCTCATGGCTCTGCAAACCAAAAAGTGCTCATTGTAGTTGTTGGATGACTATAACCCTTTTATTTTAAAATCAGGAGTCAGCAGCACCATCCACACCACCGTCTGTCCCCTTCACCTTCTCCTCGCCTATCGTAAAGGCAACAGCAGCCAGTCCTCCAACTTTCTCTCCATCAGTAGGTCTCCTTTATTCTTTTATGCTCTTTCATGCAAAATAAGCATCTGTGAAGATGATGATGATTTTTCCCTGCAGTCTGGATTCACCTTTAGTGCGCCTACTATGAAAACAGGCCCCACCTACTCCAATGGGAAAATTGTTCCAACCGTAGCACCAGGTAAGGTTTGTTTTACAAAGCATGTGTTTTTAGTTGATGTCAGGTCTTGATTTTTCTTTCCTCCATGTTTTGCAGTCAAATCAATGGCTAGTGAGGAAAAAGAGTTTGAAGGACCCTTCAAACCAGCAACGGTCTTAAAACAGGGCAGTGTATTGGATATACTTAAGGGACCTGGTATGATATGCTTTTCCATGTAAAGGCTTTTAAGGGAATGTTGCTGTTTGCATGTAATTTACTCCTTTTTCTTTTCTAGGATTTGCATCCCCCTCTCAGATCTCTGCTGATAAACCTTCACAGTCTGCTACATTATCAACGGCTCCTCTTTCCGGTTTTGGTGACAAGTTTAAGCCGCCCGTAGGTTCATGGAGCTGCGGCTCTTGCCTGTTGCAAAACAAGCCCTCGGACAAAACGTGTGTGGCTTGTCTCGCACCACAACCCAATACAGACTCTAAGTCAGACTGCAAACCCTCAGAAACCCCTGCAAGCATCAGTTCCCTTTTCGCTCCTCCAGCTGGAAGCTGGGACTGTGACACATGTCTGGTCATTAACAAACCGGAAGTAATTAAATGTGTAGCTTGTGACACGGCCAAACCCGGGACTGGAGTGAAATCCAGCCTGACTCTACCGGCTCTCTCCGAGGCCTCATCCTCTCTCTCTGCTGCACCGTGTGCAACCACAACGACGACTGCTGCTGCTTCCTCTACATCAACTGGACTGTTAGGATTCGGGGACAAATTTAAGAAGCCAGAGGGGGCTTGGGATTGTGACGTGTGCATGGTTCAGAACAAGGCACAGGATGTCAAATGCGTAGCCTGTCAGAGCTCTAAACCAGGTAAAGTTAAAACATTAATACCCACCAAAAGCCTTTAACACCAATGAAATCTGGTGGAAGAAATGATTCAATATCCTCCTGTTTGATGTCTTGCTCTTGCAGGATCTGTAGCCGCGGCGGTCTCGACTCCAGCATCTGCACCTGCAAGCACGGCTGCGCCTTTGTTAGGATTCGGGGATAAGTTTAAGAAACCTGAGGGGAGCTGGGAGTGCGAGGTGTGCTGTGTTCAGAACAAGGCAGAAGACCAGCAGTGTTTGGCCTGCCAGTCAGCAAAACCCGGAGCTAAAAAAGAGTCTAAAGGTAAAGTGCATTGCAATCGTATTTCCTGAAGTCAGACTTTGTGAAACGGCTGCTCTCTGATTTGTAGAAGCAGGTTTATGACCAGAGTTTTTTCTTTTTCAGGTTTTAGTTCATCTTTTGGTGTCCAGTCCAACAGTACAGACTCGAGTTCATCTGGTTTTAAGTTTGGCACCGGGTCTACGGACTCGACATCTGCTGGGCTGAAGTTCGGAGGCTCTTTCTCAGATTCTTCCAGTTCGGAAGGAATTAAATTTGGGTTTGGGACTTCCGACTCTTCCTTAAAATCAGAGGGCTTCAAATTTGGCGGCTCGTTCTCGGATGCAGTTTCTGGTGGGGTCAAGTTTGCCAGTGCCTCATCAGAAGCCACAGCGAGGAAAGAGAGTTCAGCAAATGCCTTTGCGTTTGGTGGATCCATGGATGACCCACTTGAAAAAAAGGCTAAATCTCAGGATTCTAGTACGGGGTTTAAATTTGGTGGGGGTAGTGGAATCAATTTCGGCTCTGAAACCTCTGCATTTTTATTTGCCGCTAAACCCAGTGAGAAGGAAAGCTCAAACTCATCCTTTGGTTTCTCTACGACCCAGTCCAAGGCTGAGAAAGAAGATGCTCCTGCTTCCTCAGAAACTGCTTCAACCATCACAACGTCGTCAACAACAACCGCGAACACCATCCCTGTTTTTGGAAAGTCTTTAGTAGCTGAATCTTCTGCCTCGAAGTTTGGAGAACCAGCAACGAAAGGGCAAACGCTGGTGACGCCTTCCTTCACATTTGGAAAACCAGAAGAGAAAAAGGACCCCTCTGCACCATCAAGTGCATTTTTATTCGGTGCTTCCAAGGAAGCTGAGAAACCAACACCAAACTTGGGCTTCTCTTTCAGCGAGCCGGACCCTCCGAAAGATTTCCCCAAGCCTTCCCTTACATTTGGGAAAACTGCTGAGTCAACAGAACCCCCAAAGCCATCGTTCGCTTTTGGGCAGAGTATGACAGGTGAGTGACAGGTTATGCTCTCCTGAAGCTGTAGAGCGTTGCAGTCATGACGTGTTTTGTAAGCCAACCCATGAATGCAAATCACTTTGGTTTTCTCTGCAAAAACACAATAGGATTTATTTTCAATTTGACTTGTGGATTATTGCAGAAAATAAGTATCAAGTTTATTAATTTATCTCAAAAATAACATCGTCTTTGAAACCAGAAGTGATGAAATGCTACTACCGCATTTTCCCGCATATAACCCGCACCCTCATGTAGCCTGCGGGGTTTGCGTAAGAAAAATCTTTGGTATAACCCGCACCCACAGATTGAACTCTTTTGTGTAATTTCGAATGTTGTTCGCATGACGTCAATTATCCGTAACTGTTCAGGCTCGTATACAGTGCTTGTGTGCGAAATTCACACAATAAGAAAACGTATGCAAGTCAGAATCAGAAGAAAAAGAAAGAGCAGTGTCTCCCGCTGTGCAGCAGCTCGTCCCTTAAGAAGCGATTCTACAGGTGTTGATCATCGGATGAGATGAGAAGAGCCCGCCCTCATGCAGCACAGCCAATCACATCTTCTTGCATGATTGACAGGTCAGACAGCCTATCAGCGCCAGCTGTCAGAGTGACAGTACAAGCGCCAGAGACAACAACCCTCGCAAGAAAGAAAATACTGCAACAAAACAGTTACGTCCTTTACACATTAAGTGTAAACGATTTGTGATATAGCCGCACCCTTATATAACCCGCACCCCCTTCCCTGCAGGGTTTGTAAAATCTGGTATAACCCGCAGGTTATATGTGGGAAAATACGGTACTTTCGGGTTTTGGTCTACAGCACTACTACATCACTGCATCTCTATGTTCTTGTAGTTCCGCAGTTTGATTCTCTGTGCTTTCCAGACTCATCTGCCCCAACGCCCAATTTTGGCTTCATGGCCAATTCCTCAAGCACCCCGGCTTCCTCCAGCTCCACCCCCAGTCTTTTCAGCACTCCCACTACCTCCTCCCTGGCTCCCACCCCTGCTCCCACAAGCACCTTTGTGTTTGGCCAGAGTTCCTCCTCTGAACTCACCGTGGCAAAGACTTTTGTGTTCGGACAGCAGGACAGCCAGACGGCGACATCTGCTGCACCTTCTGCTGCACCTGCCCCAGCACAACCTTTCCAATTTGGCTTGGGTTCAAACTCCTCTACCCCTGCTTTTAATTTTGGTGTTGCGTCCTCCACCCCAGCCTCTGCCGGTTAGTTTGCCTCCACTTATCCCATAGTGACCTCTGGTTGTCATCTGGTACAAATGTGTGTGATTTTTCTCTTGCAGCTCCCGCTCCATCTGCCAACCCTGCCCCGTTTGTCTTTAGTCCTGCCACACCTTCTTCTGGCTTTGGCACTGGACAGGCCCCCATCTTTGGACAAAGTGCGTCTCAACCCAGTGCTCCTGCGTTTGGGTCGGCAGCACCTTCGTTCTCGGCCACCGCGTCCCCAGCTTCTGCATTCGGAGCCAAACCCAATTCTACTCCTGTATTCGGTCAGCAAGCAAATCCTGCACCTTCGTTTGGATCTACTGCTGCTTCCACGGGCCAAGGTCAGAGAAACATAACATCTTTAATTCTCAAACAGTATCTGTTACCCCAATCAAGAGTCTTATCTTTACAATGCATGTGTCAGAGTTGATTAACTCCGAAGTAGTGCTGAGATATTTGCTGATTTAACGCGTTTAATTTGATTGTTTTTATATTATGTACTGTAATATGTAATAAACGTCACCCAGCTGAGATAGTCGTCTGTCATGTGCAAGTTTTTTTTTTTTTTTACACACACAAAAAAATATGGATGTCAAATAAAAAAAGATGTTAAGTGTGTATATATCTATCTAAATGTAATGCTTTAAAAAAAAGCATTGTGTACTCCTTTCGACTCCCTTTGCTTTTGGAGTTACAAGTCGTTTTTTTTTTTTGGTCACTTGGCAAGAAAACACTACTAGCAAATGTCCATACTTTTCTTGACCATCTTCAGTTCTACCTTTGGTCACCGTTCACATGCGTTCAGGAAAGCGGCATTAAATGATTTAAGAGTAATTTTGTGAGGGTGGAGTTTCTCATGGCATCTAGTGAATGTTTGTTTGCATCTCTTGTGTTTGCAGGAGGGTTCCAGTTCGGAAGCACTGGTGGGTTTGGAGCATCAGGGAGCAACAGTGGTGTGTTTGCCTTTGGGGGGGGGGCAGCGGCTCCAGCAGCTCCTGCCGCCAGTCCGGCCATGCCAGCTCTAAACCCCCCCGCCGGTGGAGGCTTCAGCTTTGGTCAGACCCCCAACTTTAACATTGGGTAAGAAAAAATAACTACTAACACGACTGAACACTGTACATTGTTGTAACAACATCTAGTACAAAGGATGTAACTTTTTTTTTTTTTTTTTTTTAAGATTAGTTTAGGTCGTCTCCGATAAGTGTATGAACACTGTAACTTTTGATGTTTTATTCAAACCCAAAGGTTTGTTGTATTAAAATGTAGAATGTTTATAATTTATATATTTAATTATCTGATTTGTTAAATCACTCACATTTTTTTATATATATTATTTAATTGTTTATTATATATTTTTATAATAAATATGAAATTTATATTTAATTCTCAGATTTACTCATTTAAAGATTTTTAACCCTTTTTTTTTCCCCAACTGGTCAAAATATTGATTCTATATAGAAAATATACTTAGACTGTTGTTGTTGTTTTTTTATAGATAAATATATAAAAATTCTTACGTGTGTGTGTGTGTATATATGCATGTAAGAATTTTAATATTGTTTTTATATATTTAATTTATTTGCTTTTAAATTGATTCTGTTTTCATTTAGTTGATTAAACGTTCCCAACGAGTAAATTATTTGCTTGGTTAATGTGCCAAATAAAAAGCAAATTATATTGAAATAGCTTCATAATGAATACTACATTTTTATTAGTTTGTTTTTTGCTTTAAAATGTATGACAAATGCCGATAAAGTTTAATCGTGACCTTTCACCCCAACAGGTCAGGAAAGAGTCCTTTCACACCAACTCCAGCCGGGCAGAATTCAATCGCTGGACGCAAAATCAAAACCGCTGTTCGACGCCGGAAGTAGACGTTGTGCGTTGGCTGTGGCTTGGGTGTAGAGTATCGGGACAAACACTGAAGTACTTAGTATTTTGAGCATGGCACTGCGGTTGGCTCTTAGTGCCAGCAGATTTGATTTTGCTATGGAGGTCATTGATAAACCCAACGGGGGGGATACATTGACCCAAACAAAGAACCGAACCCAGACTTAAACATGCAAAGTAACACATTGCAATCAAGCAAGAACCTTTTAAACGGGACTGAAATCTTGCGTTGCAGCGTCTGCAATGTGTGCAGGATTTGCATTTTTTTGTAAGTAAATGACAAACACAAATTTAATGATGCTCTGAAGAAAACGAGAAGTATTGACTGGTTGCTTGGGTTGATTTCATATGGCTGAGACTGAACTAGTTGCTGAATCTGCAGGAGGGTGTGTTTCCATGTATTGAAAGACCTGTGTGTGAGTGTGTGTGTGTGTGTGTGTGGTTTCTTTTGTACGTGCTGAATTGTTTGATGTTTAAACGTAGGCCGAGTGCCGTCTGGTGTGAGACGCAAAATGAATGTTTTAAGGAGGAGCGACGCTGCGCCTCCATTGCAGAGATTTGCAGGCAAGGAAGAAAAAGGAAGTCCTGAATTCTTCTTCTTCTCTCTAAATCTGTAGTTCTGAATCTGTTCACGTTCAACTTTTATTTTGTCTCTTTATTGCTCGCTTTTTTTTTTCTGTCCCTCTCATCCTTTAAGTTTTGCTTCTGAATCAATTTAATTGGCCTTTGAATATTATAAAAAATTGTAAATAGTGACGTTTTTTTTTTTTAAATCTGTGAATTTTGTGTGTTTAAACGAGCTTTTTTTTTCTTTTTGTTCAGTGTTCTGTCTTTTAGAAATTATTATGTAAAGACCTTAATTTCAAAGTTGCCCAAATCCATTTAAAAGTAAACTTAAATGCAAATTGGGGATCCTTTTGAACATTAAAGGAATATTGGCTTTTCTGATCCACTTTTGTTTGGACCAAAACCAGTATTGTAAAAAGTGTTAAGTATATATTTTTCTATATCACTTGATTAAATGGACTTAGGGTGACTTTGGATAATAAGGACGTCTACTTAATTTTAAAGCCGTGATAATTATTACTGGCTGAGTGATAAATAAAACCATGGGTAATTGCCATCAATAAACTGGAGTGGTGACTTGTCTTTTTATACTATTAAAGCATGTGTTTAATAGTATGCGTTTAATCATCTGTTGCTGATCCTGATTCATCCACATCCAGGTTTGTGTGGATCAAGTTTTGTTTCTCCAGCTCAAATCCAAGCAATTACTTTTAACAGCTTTATTTTTGCTTTAATGCTTCAAGAAGTTTATAAAGATTAGTTGTAAAACTAATCCAGTGGTTTCATCAAATCACTCCTATTTCATTACAAATCTCTTCATTTGTGTTCCTGAAGAGGAATGAAACTCTTACGGGTCTGGATTGACATGAGGATAATTTAATTAATGACAATTTAAATTTTGGGGTGAACTGTCCCTTTAAAACGGATTAAGCACTTCTAGCCTCAGTCACCATTCACATGCATTGCATATGTTTTCCATACTGTAAGTGAATGGTGACCAATGTTGTTAACCTACATAACACGTTTTTTGCTCCCAAAAAAAGTCATCAATGTTTGGGACATTTTAAACTAAAATAAAACCGCTTTTGTAGACTAACTATTAATGATATTGCGTTTAGTCAGATCATTTACGGTATTAACGTTTAACAAGTTTAGTTAAACTTATTCTTTACAAATACGTGCTACACTAAATATTTTGTTCATTATTATTATTATTATTATTTATTATTCGACCTTTGAATTCATTGGAGACTTTTATTGTGACATTTCATAATTTCCGGTTTCAGCCGGAAAAGCGTCTTTGTTGTAGTTAGAATTATGACAGAAAAGTAAAGGTATGTTTTTCCTTGTGTTTCTACGCAGCTAAAATATATTTTATTACACAGTATTTTAATCCTCTTTAACAGGCGTCATTTATTGTAAATAAGATATTACTTTGATCGACTATAAAGCGATTATTTGCATGATGTTATCAGGAAGGTGGAGCCCGATAAATGTAACTGCTGGTAATTTCTCTCTGAAGTTACAATAATCAACTTTAATTTGAATACTTTAGTATAAGTGTTAAACTTAATGTCCATTATGTGCTGTGATATATAAAAAATTGGCCGAACACAATTATACATTCATTCACTTTCTCTCTCTTTCACACACACACACACACTCTTCAGTTTTGCTTATACTTTTATGTTGTCTGTTACACTGTAATTTAATTATATATTTAAGTACTTAATATTAACTACATATACTCACTGTAGGATCAGGGTTTGATTTGGTTAGTTGCATGTAATTATGTAACATTTATACGTGTTTAACATTTATGCATGTAATCATAACAGTAACTAAATGTACCATAACAGTAAATGCATATAACATATATAACAAAGACACTAATATAATGCGTTACCTGTTTATATAAACTCTGCTGCTGCTTTTATTTCCCTTATATTGTGTGTTTTGTTGCCTGACGCGGTTCCTCAAACACGCTCTTCATCATTACAGGCATGGTGTTTAAAGAATTGATGACAGCTGGGACTAAAGAGGAGCTGCGCGATGGGAAATCAAGAGTTGGAGGAGGTGTTTGTGGCTGTTATTCGACCAAAGAACACAGCCAGTCTTAACTCCAAAGAATACCGAGCTAAAGCGTATGAGGTGAGATGAGATGAGATGTTGTGCTTTAGTTTCATCCTGAATGTTTCCATGTTTAAATCTGCTTTACCGTACAGATTTTACTTATTGAAGTTCCCCTGGAGGGAAAAGAGAAAAAGCGGAAGAAAGTACTACTTGGGACCAAAATTCAGGCTGGCAGCGACCGGACGCAGTCGATTCTGGAGTATGTGGATGAAACCACGAAGCCCATATCCAATAACCAGGGCATAATCGGTCAGTGGGGTTTTGGGAGTTTATTTGCTCTGTTGATGAGCTGCACTAATGCGTGTGTGATGTTTTGCTGCAGGGAAGCGTGTCGTGCACATGAGGAAGTTCCAGTTAGATGGTGACAATGAAGGAAAGGAGGCCTCATTATTTATTGTGCCAATTAATGTCAAAGGTAAGACTCTCATCAGGCACCAAAACGTCATATGCAAATTAAAGTTGCTAAAATAGATGTACAGGAATACCTCGAGATACAAGCGTCTCTACGTACGAGTATTCCAAGATACGAGCAAGCTTTCGGGCAGATTTTTGCTTCTAGATCTGAGTAAATATTGGAGATACGAGCACTCGTACTGATGCCGACGCTCGTTCACTTCACGTGTGTGAGTAGCTGATTTTCTCTCTATTTTGTGCATTATTCTTCATAATAGCGATGAGCTCTAAGAAAGTGAGTGGTAAGGATGGTAGTGAGAAGAAACGCATGATGAACATGGAAATGAAGCATGAAATTGTGGATAAATATGAGCGCGTGCCCGCGGGAGTGATTTAACACGCAGGAGCATCAGGAGGAACTGTGGACTGAGGAGTTGATCGATCTACAGATGATGAACATACGCAGGCGTTGCAAGAGATCAACAGTGGTGAAAAGGAGGAGGATGAACTGGAGGAAAACATTTCTACAAGTGAAATTAAGGAAGTGATGGCTGTGTGGCAGAAGGTTAGAAGTAGAATCGTCTACTGGTCGTGTTTCGGCGCTTTTTGACGACATTTTAAAGAGACAGAAACAAATCTCTCTCGATTGGTATTTCGTTAAAAGCTCTGCGCCGAGTGAAAGTGAGGGTAGTCAGGCGAAAAAAGGAAAGAAACGTGAAGAAAAGTAAAGAATACAAATCGAAAAAAGCAACACAATAGTATAAAATAGAAAAGTAAAACAAATTAAGCTAAATCCAGTTATGTTAATTTAAATTTACATAAATTACGTAGTGTATTTAGTTACCAACCCCTTTTTTCCCTCGTCCACACGCCGCTACTGTCTGTAAAAACTTATAATTAAAACCACATTTTATTGATATCACACGAATCCTTATACTGTATACATGCACTATAATTGTGTGTGTGTGTATACAAATAAAAAACATGTTTTTTTCCATTGTTACGGATCTGTAACGGATTAATTTGTTTTCTATTACTTCTTATGGGAAAACGTGATTTTAAATACGAGCAATTCGAGTTACGAGATCCGCCCTGGAACGGATTATGCTCGTATCTCGAGGTATTACTGTATTAGTGCTGTCGATTTGATTAATCTTAACAAATGTTTGTTTATATAATAAATGTATATGTGTGAGTTTCATAAAGATGGATTCTACTCTACTAATATCACAAAGCAGTGAAATGCTGAATATGGTCTGTATTTCAATGTAGAAAACAGCAAGTCTGTTTATCACCCCGGGAGCCCCAGTTTCTACTGCCTTCAGGACATTATGCGTGTCTGTAGTGAAACCAGTGTCCATTTCTCCTCCTCCACCTCAAAGATGCTGCTCGCTCTGGACAAGTAAGTTTGAGCATCTTCACTTGCATGAAAATCATGCAAATACGACTTATCATGACCATTTTCTTATCCTCCATTAGTCTATTCTCAGTTGAAACAGAACAAACTTTATTTGACATAAACCTGTAGCTTTTAGTTTAGGTCACAAAACCCTTGAACCTTGATGTAAAGTTCTCCTATTATGCTGTAGGGGAATTTACAGTTAAGACCCGAGGACCAGATATGTTGAATGAAGACCAGGAGTCAGAAGTGCAGTCAATAGAAGAATTTTAGTGAAGTTTAGTTTGCAGTTTCATCAGCAGAAGCCAGCTTCAGGTCTCACAAGGAGTTCGTAGGCCGCCCCACATACAATAACATTGTTACAGCAATTATACTCTAACAGAGGGTGCTAACTACGTCAATGATGACGTTTAAATGATCCTGATTGGCTAAGAAAGAAAGAAAAAAGGAAAAACAAAACTAGTAATTTTCCACACAAGAGCAGACAGTCTGAAGCTTATCTTCGTTGATGGGTTGACGGGTTCGTGACGTGGCTTGTCGAGAACAGCAAGTCATTCCGTCTCCTGATGGTGCCAGTTAATCACCTCACCAATACAGACCATATTAACACACACACACATATACAGCTTCTCCAAGGCTGAACTCGGCTCAGGCTTCAACTATAAACCAAAACATTCTGATAACATACTCTATCTGTTGAGAAGTGCTGACAATATTCATCCTTACTCGATGGAAAAATACAGAAGAGTAAAGAAAGGTTTTAATTAATAAAAATCCCTAACTTGATTATAAATCACTCTTTACAAATCATTCAAATAAGAAAGGGAAAAGAACATATGAAAAATAAGACAAAGAAACATATGAAAATTAAGACAAAGAAAAGAATATAGGTACAAATAAGAAAAATGAAAGAATATATATACAAGCGGCAATGGATTTCCGAATAGTATCCTTCAGTCCCCCCTATAAGGCCAAATGTGTAGTAAAACAACACATCTGGGCTATCAATTAATGCCGCTACAAATTGATATATTCACCCTTGCTCTAATTCCGGTTAAAATTGTATAAAACAAAATATGTTTTCCCTTCACAGACTTAACTGGAACAGAATATCTTACAGAGCACAGAGTGTGTTATTGACCTTCAAAACAAAAGACATGGTCTTAAACTGTTAGTATGAATCTTGGCTATTTTAGTTTATAATCAAATTAAATGGATTTAAAAATTAAATACATTTTTATTCTAGAAGCCGGAATAAATGAGAAAATAGTGTTACATTCCCAACAAAATCCCCACACCAGGTATTAGGTTAAAAAGTGTCACGTCTACTGGTATAATCACCCATCATTGCATCAAAATATCAAGATATACACTTTGTTATTGTTGTTGTTGTAAATAAACCAAAAACAAAGCAATTTCCAATTCATTGTAGAATACATGAAATAAGAGGGTAAATCTATTTCACTACACCAATTAAAATCAAAGGTGGTCAAAATAAAAATAAACAATGAAAGAATAAATAAATCCCATAAAAATCCGTCTTAAGCTTTGAGTTTCTACTGAAAGTGTCATTCATTTAACAGGCAAATAGCATGTACCATCTTAATTGCAGGACATCTTAAAATTTTCTTTTTCAAAAACAGAAATAAAAAATGAAACAAATTCAAATAATCATTTCAATAATTATTTCCACTGAAACAAAATAATTTCACAGTATTCAAACCATGTTAACATTCCAAAATTCAAAATCAAATAATAATGATTTCCTTTAGTCAATTTTGTTCTCAGTATCTCAGTTTGTTAAACCTGCTTATGCGTTATGACCAAAATCTAAACCCTTTCATTGTCATTTGGCTCATCAGATACCATTAGGTTTGCTATCTTTCAAATTTGTTATAAGTTGAACAAGAACTGTCAGATTTTCATAATATATTAATTTAAAAGTGTTCTTAAATTGATCCAAATTCATCTTGTCAAGGTATTTCTCTATCAAATGTTTAGTCTTTCTGATCCCAAAAATATTATCAGCATTGCCTCAGTTCCACTTATCTCTACTGTTTTGCAAAAACTAAAATATGATATTAACTCAACCTTTATTAATAAAGCACTTTCAACCCTTATCCATTATTTTCTTTACAGGGAAGATAGGCATTCGCACTGGAGAATCGCTGCATGGTACAATAATACCCTCCTTCAGCACTGGCGTGATTCCAAGCACTGCCTCTTTCAGAGGATACTGTTGTTGACATGGTCTATAATCAGACTTTGGAACAATAGTAACTGGTTCACAACCCGCAATCAAACCCACATCATATTTGTGTTTTGCCCATAATTTTGAAGGTACCATGTTCAGGGCTGGATCAATGTCCTCCACCCTAATGTCATCAGTGCAGCAGTTCTCATCAGCGCTATCTTCAATGGGAACAACAACTTTCACAGCCTGTGCTTTTTCATCACAACATTCAGAGTATGCGTTCAAAGTTTTGTTAAGCTCTATGCCCTGCCCCACACAAGTTTTCACAAAAGGCCCTAACTCAGCCCACGTTTGCATTAATTTGGTGATCAAATTTGAGCTCAGAGTCAAAAATGCCTCCTAGGTTTTTCAAACTATAAAGATTTTTCCCTGAAAGGAATCCCGGGCAGTCAATGACATCACAAATACATCCCTTATTACCAAATAAAATAAACTCAGACTCATTCATCTGGAGAAAATTGTTAGCCAGCACTTAACGTTATCTAAACATTCAAACAAAGATTGAATGGATACTTGATAATAAATGTGAGAGTCATTAGCATACAAATTATAATGAATGGCATATTTTTCAAAATCACTCCCAAAGGAAGCATATAGAGGGAGAACAAAACTGGCCCCAAATTGAGCCATGAGGGACCCCATACAAGAGAGGGGTAACGGATGAAAAGAAAGTCCCAGGATTGACTAAAATAAGTCCTATCTTTTAGATATGAGTAAAATCATTCCAGGGCTAAACCCTCAATGCCAACCAAATCTCAAAGACAATTAATGAAAATCTTATGGTCAACGGTATCAAATGACGCAGTTAGAGTTAACAGTAATGAAAAACAACACTTTCTAAAATCCACACTAGGTAGAATATCATTTATAACTCGTGTGTTGGGCCAGAAACATACTGTAAAAAAAAAAATCAAAAGGCTCTAATAAAGGTACAAAATCTTTCGCCAAGGGCTTTAAAGAACCACAAACATTTATGTTGAAGTCTCTCAAAATTAAAAATATTGTCAAAAGAAGGGACCATCCCAATAAAAGTTCAGATAACAGATTTAGACATATTCAATATTATTAACTGAGTTTCAAACCTTCTAATTACTCAGTAAGTAAATGTTCTGCCCTTGAGTTTATCTTTGAAAATATTACTTGTGCTTTAATCCCTAAGTCACACAGACAGTCTCATAGCTGCTGTTCCATTAACCCTTTTGTATGAATGGCTGATCTAATGTCATGCATCCTCTTAATGGATGAAAATCAATAAAAACTTTTTGTAAGTTATATTCACTCCTTTGATCGCCCACCGGCCTTCATAAATGTGAGGGTGCTCTCTGGATAATTTGGAGAGTGACTTAGCCAATGTGTCACACTATCTCTGCCGTCAAGTCTTATAACGTCAAGTCTATAACACTCGGATCACTCATAGTTGATAGTATTTAAATTTAGACCCTCAGTTGAATTTAGACAAGGGTTTTAAACCCCATAATGGACGGCTATCTTCAGCTTCACAATTTCAACTTAGACAATTATTTAAACTAATCCAGAGAATAACTTGAAATTAACATCATAAATGACAAAATTAGTCATATTTACCACTAGCAGACCGAGCTGGATATTCAGTCCAATTAAAGCTCGTCCCATGTTTTGTATCGTCGTTTCATCAGATCCCATCAGAATTATCGGCTTCTGTAAAGATTGTCAATTCACTTAACCCATCTGTAATGATCAAACTATCATTCCAGAGGTTAATGACACATATTCACTCTATGGGGACATACAAAACTCACACACACTCAGACATGAATACAAATCGCTCATATTCAAGGTTTACTTCTGTTAATTATTCTACAAAGATTTAAGCTTTAAAATCTTCTCTAGGTTTAACTTATTCAGTTTAAAAGCATGTCTGTTTATACTTGTTTTTAGAAAAGTTTGCTAGGTTGTTTTAGTTCCTTTATCATTTTGATAACAGAGTGCCATCCATGTCTCCACTCACAATCTCTCTCTCAGCCAACAGTTTTCCTCAGCAGTCTAAGACTGTAAATTTTTGGCAGAATGCAATAGTAAATTATGTGCCATTTAGAAACCATAATCATTCACAAATTTCTTAAATGTAAATATTTAACTCAATTAGACCCATTTTTATCATCTCAAAGCATGCTAGGAGCATTACTAAGTTTACTTTGTTAAAAATTCACTTAACCTTTGTTATCCAGACCATCTTTAATCTGTAAAAAACGCTCTTCATCTTTAGTCACCACCATGTCTAACGACCTGCAGGAGTGAAAACTTATGATAGAGACATATTAGTTCAATTTCTATTAATTTTCAGTTAATTCCCATAAGCCAACCCAATATCATGTTCTTGATATTATAAAGTTTTGTTATGGTCTCCACAACAACTAAAGGTCAATCACATCATGTTCTCAGCCAGCTCTTGAAAGCACATTCCCATTATCTCTTTATAAACAACCTCTTCAGGGACTCCCCCTGGCATCTTCTACAAGTTGGGGAAACTTGTCAAGGAATGCGGTTGCAGTGACCTGGTATGGAGGAACTCAGTTTTGGGGCAGACTTCTGCAATTTAACAGGTCCCCCCTCTGAAGGATGCTACTAGCCAACCACAGACATCCTCTCAACTCTCATCCAGTTGTCACAGAAAACATCTCCCTTCCCCTGTTTTTGGGTAGATGCCCAGGAGCGGCGGCGAAAGCCTGCCTTAGGTTGTCCCTCTATGTGGCCATTAGGGGATCTTACCCGTCTTTGGCATTCGCCCTCGTGCTCACTGTCCCGCCATTTGCGGATCTTCGAGTTTTCTTCAGGTTCAGGTATTCTCTGGAGCTTAGGGAAGGTGCATTCAAGAACCACCAGAGTTATTTCGACTGCCTGATAGTGTTCAAAACAGGGAGACCAGTTAATAACAGCAGTATGTTATCAGTAAAACCCATTAACATATTCAAAACAACAGCATAGCTTATTTTCTGTGTTTAATCTCAGCATCGCTATCACCATTGTCTACTCCATCAGCCTTGTACCATGGTGGAGACTAAGATGAGACAAAACAAAAATTACTGGTCATAAGAATTTAATCAAACAATTTAATCTCCCTTTTATAATCAGGTCTTAATTTTTATTTAACTTATTTAAATTTATTTTAAAACTCCTCTTTAAAGGCATTTGTTGAAAGTTTTAACAACAAATTTAATGTGCACAATCATAAATGTGGAACTTTTAAAAGTTTTGAACTGCCTGTAACATGATTTCCTTTAACATCTGTGTCTATGATTTTCACTGGAACACTTCCTGTAAATTGTTTATCACTGACGACACAGACTGAGATAACAGCAGTTAGCTGACTTTGAGAGAGAGAAACTCTGGACTTGATTCAAGGACTGGAACACTGCATTTTTGTAAACATTTAACATTTATCTACTTTATTGTGACTCTGGCCTGTTTCAGAAATCTTTGCCCAAAAATACGTTTTCAAAGAATTATAATTTTTATAGTTGTCTTTTTGCGAATTACATATTACTGAAACTCCCATCTTTTGAAGTCATTGTCTGTAATTTGACGCAATTTAACTCGTCCATTCACTATAAAACTTCTCATTACAAATCTTTCTTTCAAAAGAATTCCTTAAGACTTTAATCTTATTTTTGTTCTTTTCCAGACGAAAACGTAAATGTCGGTATATCAGACACTGATCTTCTTTTCAAATCTAAACACCAGAAATATGTCACTTTATCACATCTAGCAGACATTTATATCGTTCAGGCTCTTTCTTTGCTCACAACTTTCCAATCAAATTAAAACTAGGAGCATTTTCTTACTGAGCTCTGAAATTTTGCTTTTGAAAAGCAAAGCTGTGTACAGCCTTTAATATATTCTCTTCTCCGTTTCGTTATTTTATCATGACTTCCAACCTTATTTTTACAATCAGAATTAAAAACACAAACTGACCAAATTTACTTTGAGAAGCACGGAGCTGTTACAGCATTTAATCTCTTCTGTTTCATTATTTTATCATGACTTCCAACCTTGTTTTTACACTCAGAATTAAAAACACAGACTAACCATTTTCCTCCTGAGCTCTGAAAATTCACTTTGAGAAGCAGCGCTGTTTACAGCATTTTCTCTTCTGCTTACTTAACTAATCAGTAATAATCAGACTACTCAGTTATTGTTAGCCATATTTTAGTCAAAGTTAATACTCACCTGAAGTCATGGTAGGAAGAGATGGAGGCGGCGATCTTTGAATAACACAGCTGTGGCTTCTGCGTGATGAAACCACAATGTATACTACAAAAACACCAAGTCACATATCCTGATCCAAACCAATTCGGGTCACAAAATTTTCTCGTAAAATTTACTTTTGCAGGAATCGTTCCAGATGCATCCCTGGCAAACAAGTTAGCCCTATATTTATTTCTTATTATTTATTTTATAACTAACTAAAGCTTTAGTCCCTAACTGCCTGATTCCCTAACTTCGGGGATCCCCTGTCTGAACTGGAAGAGATCAAGTCAGGTTCATGGTGCCACTGAACCGAATGAAACCGGGACTCTAACCCGTGTTCCGGAACCAGGAATCTAACCTGTGTTCTTCTCCAGTGTCTTACACTCCCATCAGCGACTTACTGTCCCCTTAAAGTGCGTCTCGGCGATGCCTTCCGCTTACCTGGAATCTAACCAGTGTTACGGATACCAGCGACTATTACACCATCAAAAACCATATAATCTTTAAAATCATAAGGCTGGCATAATTACGTGTACCCCCTGGAATCTAACCAGCGTCGGTACTCCCCACTCACGTCTGAGTGAAGCTTTCCCGATCCCCTTTCCAGTCTCTTCCAGTTAGACAGCCCTAACACTCTCTACCTTGTTTGTTGTTCGACCAGGGATGTCATCGAAGAATGAATTGCCCGTGCATTCTCCACCATTAACTGTAGGGGAATTTACAGTTAAGACCCGAGGACCAGATATGTTGAATGAAGACCAGGAGTCAGAAGTGCAGTCAATAGAAGAATTTTAGTGAAGTTTAGTTTGCAGTTTCATCAGCAGAAGCCAGCTTCAGGTCTCACAAGGAGTTCGTAGGCCGCCCCACATACAATAACATTGTTACAGCAATTATACTCTAACAGAGGGTGCTAACTACGTCAATGATGACGTTTAAATGATCCTGATTGGCTAAGAAAGAAAGAAAAAAGGAAAAACAAAACTAGTAATTTTCCACACAAGAGCAGACAGTCTGAAGCTTATCTTCGTTGATGGGTTGACGGGTTCGTGACGTGGCTTGTCGAGAACAGCAAGTCATTCCGTCTCCTGATGGTGCCAGTTAATCACCTCACCAATACAGACCATATTAACACACACACACATATACAGCTTCTCCAAGGCTGAACTCGGCTCAGGCTTCAACTATAAACCAAAACATTCTGATAACATACTCTATCTGTTGAGAAGTGCTGACAATATTCATCCTTACTCGATGGAAAAATACAGAAGAGTAAAGAAAGGTTTTAATTAATAAAAATCCCTAACTTGATTATAAATCACTCTTTACAAATCATTCAAATAAGAAAGGGAAAAGAACATATGAAAAATAAGACAAAGAAACATATGAAAATTAAGACGAAAAGAATATAGGTACAAATAAGAAAAATTAAAGAATATATATACAAGCGGCAATGGATTTCCGAATAGTATCCTTCAATGCTTTTTCGGGTAATACTGTAAATTAATTGTGTAATAAAGCTGTTTCTGAATGTAAAATCACTGTAAAGCTTCATAATCAAAGTGCAGATGAATGGAGTCATTTCAAAGCTTTTATCCAAAGTGACTTGCATTGCATTCAAGAAACACATTGACATTCTAATCGGTTCTTGCTTTCCCTGGGAATCGAACCCATGACCTTGATGTTGCAAGCGCCACTCTAAGCCTAGCTGATTAGAATGTCAATGTGTTTCTTGAATGCAATGCAAGTCGCTTTGGATAAAAGCATAAATCTAAATGTAAATCCATGAATTAAAAGCTCATGTTTATTGACCGGATGCCATTCAGTTTGTCATGTGTGTATTTCAGGTGGTTAGCGGAGCAACATGCTGTGCCTCACGCCATCCCTGCACTCTTCCGGCCGGCTCCGGTGGATCGTGTGAAGACTAACGTGAGTAACCCGGCTTATGCGGTGGAAAGCAAGCAGCCCGACGGCCTGCTCCACATGGGTTACACGGCACTGGAGATCAAGAGCAAGATGATGTCCCTGGAAAAAGCCGACTTGTGCATCGAGAACCCGCTGTATGGCTCCGATCTGCAGTACACAAACAGAGTGAGGCTTTCTTTCATTATAATAATAATTCAACGTACTGCCGTTCAAAAATATGGGGTCAGTTAGAACTTTTCTTTTGGACATTAAGCAAAGTCACATTAGTTTGGTCAAAAGTGACATTTATAATGTTACAAAAGATTTCTACTTTATATTAATGCTGTTCTTTTGAACTTTCTATGCATCACAAAAGCATAAGCAAAAGATGCATCACTGTTTTCACAGAGACATTTACCGTTTTCAACATTGATGATTATCATAAATAATCATGTTGAGCAGCAAATCATCATATTAGAATGATTTGTGAAGATCATGTAATGAAAAAAATGGCACTTTACTATATATTCACATAGAAAACAGCTGATTTACATTGATATAATATTACACTGTTGTACTGTATTTATCATCTAATAAATTCAGCTTTAATCACAGGAATAAATGACACTTTACTATATATTCACATAGAAAACAGCTGTTTTACACTGATATAATATTACACTGTTTTACTGTATTTATCATCTAATAAATCCAGCTTTAATCACAGGAATAAATGACACTTTACTATATATTCACATAGAAAACAGCTGTTTTACACTGATATAATATTACACTGTTTTACTGTATTTATCATCTAATAAATTCAGCTTTAATCACAGGAATAAATGACACTTTACTATATATTCACATAGAAAACAGCTGTTTTACATTGATATAATATTACACTGTTTTACTGTATTTTTAATCAATTTAATACAGCCTTGATGAGCATGAGACGCTTTATATTAGATTATTATTCATGTTGTCAGTAAGACATTTTACCCATTAGCCGTTTGCCATGTGTAATACCTTTTTAATTGACATCTTGAATACATAAGTTTGAATTGAAGTATTTTGCGTAAAGGTGGACAAAGTCATCATCAACCCTTACTTTGGCTTGGGAGCACCAGATTATTCCAAAATCCAGATTCCAAAGCGAGACAAATGGCAGCACAGCATGACCAGCGTCACAGAAGACAAGTCAGTATATATTTAAATATATAAATAAAACAAAGTAAAAAAAAGTAAGCTCAAATTATGCAAAAGTATATGCCAATGTGGTGAGAAAATTCTACTTGATAAGAACATCTTAAGACAAAAAACTTTTGTCAAGCCTGCTTTTCCATCTTTCTTTTTTCTTCTTAAATATGTGGTTGGTTTTAAGTAAATATAGTTCATTGGGACATAATATTATAAAATCTTTGTGACAGAATGTGCAAACATTGTTTCTAAAAAAATAAGAATAATTTTTGTCTTAAAATAAGAAAATGTCTTAATTTCTGATTTCAGGATGAACTGAGACAAAATATACCGTCACTTTAAAAACATCCCTCATTTTTTTACAAGAAAATTCAAGTTATATTTTCTCAAAACAAGCTAAATATATTCATCAAAAAATATGTTTTGTAGTTTTATAGTAGGTGGATAATTTTGACTTTGTCATTTTTTTAAGCAGCTCACAAGCCAAAAAAGTCTCTGCATCCCTGATCTAGTGTGAGTTTTGTCTGCTCTGAAATGAAGAGAAGTGAATCACGGTTTGTTTGTTGTGCCTGTGTTTTCCTGTAGGGAGCGTCAGTGGGTGGATGATTTCCCTCTGCACCGCAGCGCCTGTGAAGGAGACACTGAGCTTCTCTCCAAACTCCTGGACAGCGGGTTCTCGGTCAAACAGCTGGACAGTGACCACTGGGCTCCCATTCATTATGCATGCTGGTATATAGATCAACTTCCTGTTGCTTTACGTCACTTTAAGACAGTAGGTGTTTGTTTAGGTTTCTTTATTCCGTAGACCAGGATGTTGTTCCAGAAAGCAAGATTATCTTATCGTCAAACATATCCTGAACTCTTGCTTGACTAACCCAAACTCAGATATGTTGGTTCCAAAAATGCAGTTCATCAAACCCAGAGTATGTTTAGGATTAACTCACAAGACATTTTCAACAGATCCACGAGGAAACGTTAGCTTGGAAAAAGTGGAAAAATATTTTTCACATTTTTCTTCTTCTTTTGTTTACATTCATGCATTTATCAGAAGCTTTTATCCAAAGCAACTTGCATTGCATTCAAGAAACAGTTTTAATCAGTTTTTGCTTTCCCTGGGAATCAAACCCATGACCTTGACGTTGCAAGCGCTACTCTCTACTGTTAGAGACAGGAAAGCCTTTTTAATGCCAATCCCACCTATCGTCACCTATTTTTGTAATAATTTTTCAGTCTTTTTGTTTAAAAGTCTTTTAATCACTGTGAATAAGAACTGTACTGCTTATTTGATGCTAATGATATAATAAAGAGAAAGACTTATTCACAGTTTGTGCTTGCAAAGATAACGTTACTTTAAAAGTTTACTTTTTATCTTTAGTCATTTTGCCTCCACATTGCTTGAAGGGTGAGATATATTATAAATTTTTTTCTATTAAAGAAATACATTATAGAAGAAAAACTTCCTGTTGCAAACAAAAAAATTGGAGCGGCATTTACAGACTGTTCATAAAAACTACGACACTGACTTTCCTCTGAAAACCAACTGAGAAGAAGAGGAGGAGGAAGAACTAAACTCAGTTTTCCAGACAGCATCATTTTTCTCACAGTATCTTCAAAAGCGAAGATGCACAGAGTTGTTTTGTGTGATTCGGGTTCAACATATATTGAGCATATAAAGAATTCCCAACTTATTCATCAATAAATATGTTTTGTAGTTTTATAGTAGGTGGATCAATTTGACTTGGTCATTTAAGGAGCTCACGAGCCAAAACAGTCTGAGCATCCCTGATCTAGATCCTCGTCTTCTGCCGTCGTCTCATCAGCGCCTCATTGACATGGATGTGCTTCTCCTCTGCAGGCATGGGAAGCTGGAGGCCACCAAGCTTCTGTTAGAGAAGGGAAACTGTAACCCCAATCTGCTGAACGGGCAGCTGAGCTCTCCTTTGCACTTCGCAGCCGTCGGCGGTCACGCAGAAATCGTGCAGATCCTCCTGCAACACCCAGAGATTGACCGAGTGAGAAATACAGTCTCTTATTTAATTTCCATCCTCATATTTACCTTTGCCTTCTACACACATTTAACAACACTTTTAATTTATTAACAAATCTCAAAATTAATTTCTTTTTTTAATACTGAAGGTTGTTTACAATATTAAAAATTGAAATCCATAAATATATTATTTACGTATTCATTAATAAATATAACTTGTAGCATTTAACACAACTGGTATGAGTTTTTAGTATTTTATATTTTAATTGTTTAGACTAAGTAGAATATTTGCATATTTGCAAAGATGTTTTGTAAAAAATATAGTTTTTTATTGTTATTAATGTATATTTTTTTTGTTAGAGAAACTTTAAAAACCTTTAATAAATTGTTTATTGGATGTAAAAAAAATAACAAACATTTTTTAATATAATATTGTTGATTTAGACTAAATAGTGTTAATAATATTACTAAATAGATTTTGTGACGATATAATATTTATTATTGAAATAAATTTATTATTTAAAAATAATAATATTAAATTATTTTTAAATGATTGGAAATATTATTTATTAATTGTAATATCAATCAATATTTTTTAAAGAGATTTAAAGCCTCTCTAATGCAAACATATACATATGTACACACACACACATATACAAGTGAAAATCCAATAATCAATTATCATAATAAATATATAGATAATTGTTTTTATTTGTTATTATTTAAAACAAATTATAAACAAATATACATTTTTGGGGAGGATGATCGTGATTCTTTCTCTTGTCATTTTAAGCACATTGAGGACCAACAGAAACGATCCCCCCTTCAACTCTGTGAAGAGAACAAGCAGAACAACTGGGAGGAGACGGTGAAACTGCTTCAGCAAGCCAGCAATAAACCAGTGAGTGAAACCAGTACCAGAGCCTCAGGTGTGCATCAGCGTCGTGATGTCACTTCCTGCAGATACTGAGCAGCATGTTTGACTTGTTTCAGTACGAGAAGGTGAGGATTTACCGCATGGATGGATCGTACCGGTCCGTGGAGCTGAAGCACGGGAACAACACCACAGTGCAGCAGATCATGGAGGGCATGAGACTGTCTCAGGAGACGCAGCAGTACTTCACCATCTGGATCTGCTCAGAGAACCTCAGTGAGACACCACACCATAAAATAAGACAATAAAACATACAGTAATGAAATACAAACTCAAATTAAGCACAAGTATCTGCCAGTGGAGTGAGAAAATTCAGCTTGTTGAGAACATCTTAAAACAAGAGAAAAAACATCTTTAATAAGATCTTAAAACAAAATCTGAGGATATTATAACTAGACTATAAGCAGCACAAATGATGAAACCAATGCAAAAATAGTCAAATCAAGCTTTTTCTTTATTAAATATGGTTTGTTTTAAATAAATGAAAAGTTGATTTGAACGTAATATTATAATAACTCTGTGTCAG
Source organism: Rhodeus uyekii (assembly GCA_037043235.1). Lineage (NCBI taxonomy): Eukaryota > Metazoa > Chordata > Actinopteri > Cypriniformes > Acheilognathidae > Rhodeus > Rhodeus uyekii. The sequence goes on along the minus strand of JAWRVZ010000217.1, from coordinate 846,673 downwards.
AATGTGCAAACATTGTTTTTTAAAAATAAGAATCATTTTGCTCTTAAAATATGAAAATATGTCTTGAAATTTCTGGTTTCAGGAAGAACCGAGACAAAATATACCGTCACTTTAAAAACATCCTTCATTTAAAGAATCACCAGAATTGGACATTTTTACTAAGTTAACTCAAGTAATATTTTCTCAAAACAAGCAAAATAATCGTTTACTTTTAGTTCTTGGCGAATTCATTTATCCTAGAAGGAAAAAACAAGATTTATTGTTTTATTTGAAGACTTTTTGACTGATGTTTCTGTGCGTCTCATGGTTGTGTTGCTCTGGTGTTGTTTAGGTCTCCAGCTGAAGCCGTACCACAAGCCACTGCAACACTTACGGATCTGGAGTGAGATCGTGAATGATCTGACCGCTCTGGATCCCCAGCGGGAAACGCCACAGCTCTTCCTGCGCAGAGATGTTCGGCTGCCCTTAGACATAGAAAAAAAGGTCTTTACCAGAGAAAGTCTGGAAAGTCGGCTATTTGCAAGTGATGCGGCCCGAATCAGCTTCTTATGCTTCACACGAAAAGCATGTACTGTTTTTACTGCATTAACTGCTTTGTCTTTAGCAGAGCAAACATTTACATTCATGCATTTATCAGACGCTTTTATCCAAAACGACTTGCATTGCATTAAAAAAAACATATTGACTTTCTGATCAGACTTTCAGTGTTTAAAAATTGTTAATGGAACAAAAATACAGAGAAAGATGTATTGTTTGCAATGCATGCGATATTTAATGGCTTTATTAATTTAAGAATTTCTGCTGTTTTAAGGCCTTAAATAGTGTAAGTGTGGATTAAAACGTTGGGTTTAGATAAAAGGTTTTAGGTGATTAATAATTAGTATTTAACCTGATCAAAAAATATTTATTCGATCCTCCGCACACATCCGCAACATCATAGTCAACTTTTAGAAAGATACGTTTGTTCTTTTAAACTTTTGCATGCATCATTAAAGCACGACTACTAGCTTTCTCTCCGATGTGGGAATTACATTACATTGATTGTGGAGGATTTTTACTGTGACAAGATGATTGACAGGTGATTTCCTGTATGTCAAACAGTAAAGAGCAGCGCTTGCAACATCAAGGTCATGGGTTCGATTCCCAGGGAAAGCAAGAACTGATTAGAATGTCAATGTGTTTCTTAAATGCAATGCAAGTTACTTTTAATAAAAGTGTCTGATAAATGCATGAATCAATGGATAGTATGTGAATTCACAATTAAATTACATTAATATTTAAAATCTGACATGAACCGGTACCATTACCGGTAGTCTGACATGAACTGTCCCATAACTGTTGTTTCTTAAACTCAAATGGTGTTTGTATTTCTATTGCAACCTGCTGTCTAACGTTTCTAACGACGACTGCAGTGACTCGATGACTTTATCAATCAGTGATTGGCTCTTTTATTTAGAAGGCGGGACTTATTCCACCATATTGCTCGTTGCACTTTCTCCCGATTCAAGTAAAATGAGTTCACTGTCGAATTTCTGCTCCGTAATTCTACCTGCTCCACATGGTTTAAACTCTCTGTATTCATCTGTGAAATTCACGCAAGTTTCCCTCTCAGGTGGAAGATCCGCTGTCCATCCTCATCCTCTTTGATGAAGCTCGTCACTGCCTCCTCAAAGGCTTCCTCTCGTCGCCAGACAGCAAGCTAATCACTCTGGCCAGCCTCCTCCTGCAGATCATTTACGGGAACTACGACAGCAAGAAGCACAAACAGGGCTTTCTGAAGTATGTATCTCAGTCCATATCGATGCTTACGCTTTGCTCTGTTAGTGCTAAAGCACATGGGAATATGTTTTGTTTAATGCAGTGAGGAAAACCTGAAATCCATAGTTCCAATCTCAAAGGTCAAGAGCAAAGCACATCACTGGACTAACAGGATCCTTCACGAGTACAAGGTGTGTTTACTTCACGTAATGCTCATCATTTACACAACAGATCCAATGTTTGGGGTCTGTAACGTATTTCATGTCTTTGAAAGAGTCTGCGTTTATTTGACTAAAACAGTGTCATTTATTCCTGTGATTAAAGCTGAATTTATTAGATGATAAATACAGTAAAACAGTGTAATATTATATCAGTGTAAAACAGCTGTTTTCTATGTGAATATATAGTAAAGTGTCATTTATTCCTGTGATTAAAGCTGAATTTATTTGATGATAAATACAGTAAAACAGTGTAATATTATATCAGTGTAAAACAGCTGTTTTCTATGTGAATATATAGTAAAGTGTAATTTATTCCTGTGATTAAAGCTGAATTTATTAGATGATAAATACAGTAAAACAGTGTAATATTATATCAGTGTAAAACAGCTGTTTTCTATGTGAATATATAGTAAAGTGTCATTTATTCCTGTGATTAAAGCTGAATTTATTAGATGATAAATACAGTAAAACAGTGTAATATTATATCAGTGTAAAACAGCTGTTTTCTATGTGAATATATAGTAAAGTGTCATTTATTCCTGTGATTAAAGCTGAATTTATTAGATGATAAATACAGTAAAACAGTGTAATATTATATCAGTGTAAAACAGCTGTTTTCTATGTGAATATATAGTAAAGTGTCATTTATTCCTGTGATTAAAGCTGAATTTATTAGATGATAAATACAGTAAAACAGTGTAATATTATATCAGTGTAAAACAGCTGTTTTCTGTGTGAATATATAGTAAAGTATAATTTATTCCTGTGATTAAAGTTGAATTTTAAGCATCATTATTAAATCATTCTAATATGATGATTTGATGATCAACAAACATGTATGATTATTATCAATGTTGAAAACAGTTGTGCTTTATAAGAACTAATAAACAGTCAATATCCTAGTAATATGCAGGATAATAAGCAACTAGTTCATAGAGAATTGGACCCTAAACTAAAGGGTTTCCATGATTTCATTAGTTGTCAGTGTTTTTCTGAAACCGCTCTGATTTCCTCATTGTGTGTGTGTGTAGAGTTTGAGCACTAGTGAGGGAGTGAGTAAAGAGATGCATCACCTCCAGAGGCTCTTCCTGCAGAACTGTTGGGATATTCCCACCTATGGCGCGGCTTTCTTCACAGGACAGGTGTTCACCAAGGCCAGCTCCAGCACACACAAGGTCATCCGGGTGTATGTGGGTGTGAACACCAAAGGCTTGCATCTCATGAACATGGAGACAAAAGTGAGCTTCTAATGACTTGAATCCTAATTACTTCTATTGCAAACGTCTGCTTTTGTTTGGAGTCTGCAATAATAGTTTCACATGGTCAAAAAACACATTTAGCTTCATTTAAATTCTCAAAGTGTCGTTTGAAGATTCAATGTCTCTTAACTCCTCCTTTCGGAGCGCCTGATCTACTCTGATTGGTCAAATGGCTCAACCTGCCGTGTGATTGGCTGACGGCCTACAGCACGTTGTGAACGAAGCGCCCATTGCTAAATTTCAGCTCTTGATTGACAGATACGAACAATAATGTTGGTGTGGGTTTTACCGTATCAATCTCATCAAAGTGGATTTGCTTTGGCAGCAGAAACGGCGTCTCCTCCGAACCAAACTCTTCCAGTCTCAGACACAATGACAGGGATTGAGGGCGGGGCAAACACACACCAATCAGCCAATCAACACCAGAGGCGGGGCTTATGCTAATGAGCCACAAACCTGCACAGGTTCAGCAGGAAGTGAGACTGAATTACTGACGACTAAATGTCAATTACTGACGAATAAGTTTGCATTCATCTGCACTTTGAGCTTTGAAACTTTGACACACTATATAAGAAGGAATGTTTGAGAGTGCATAACAGATGCACTTTAAGTCACGCTGACTGATGCTTTTACCTCAAATCCTCAAATCAAATGTATATTTTGTACATCAGGTGCTTCATCTCAGTCTGGATTATGGGACGTTTATGTGGCAGCTGGGTCAGGCCGACCAGTACGTCCAGATACACAGTCTAGAGAACAAGAAGAACTTTGTGGTGCACACCAAACAGGTATCTCGTCTCCTTTGCATCTCGACAGTCAGTGTGACGACGTGAAACCTGAGATTATGTTCTTTGTTTTCCCTCCAGGCCGGCCTTATCGTCAAGCTGCTGATGAAGCTGAGCGGACAGATCACACCGAACGACAGAGCCGCTTCAGATAAATATGCGTATGGCTGAACAGATGTAACGCTTTTTTGCATTTTGCCTTTTTTTGCTGTTGTTTTGATTTTTAAACACCATTAAGAGTTGTTTGTACCAAAAGAAAAGATATCATGCATCATCATTAATGTTGAGCTAACTTACTGTTATATTTTCTTACCGTATAATGATGATATATGTGTTTTATAATGTCATAAATTTGTGCTTTTAGCAGTTTTTGTAAATATGAATGGCCATTTTATTAAAAGAAAGAGCTTTCATAAATTATAAAAAATGTGATGTCGTTTTTTTCCCAGTTTGAAGCAGTTTTTTATTCACATGTAAAGAATAATTTTTTTATGAATGTACATTTTCACAAATAAATGTTATATAATTTTATAAAAAGTAAACTTTTATAATAATTTAGATTAAACAGAAATTTTATTCTGTTTAATAAATTACAGTAATTTAAACTTTTCTCATTGAGCAATTTGTGAATTGTTTAAACTGATAAGTTTAATATTTTTTTATTCAAATCATATAAAGTTTAAAAAATAAAATATCTTTGGTTACACTGAAGTACAGTGTAATAATACTTAACATGTACTTACTATGTGGTGAAAATAAGTTGCTTTTAATTCATAGTAATTGCAAGTAAAGTGTAACAAGGACACTGTAAAATAAAGTGTTCCCATATATTACGTAGTTTTATCATTCCTCTTTTTGACCTTTCTATCGTGTCTCAGATTTCCATTCAAGCTGTTTTTTCTAAAATAAAAGCTTATTCTTAATCGTCACGTGAAGCTCAATAGCGGCGCGTTCAGCCTATATAATGTTATCATGATTTGCTCTCTATGGCCACAAAATTAATCTCATTTTCATTGAAATGTTGCAGTTTTTCAAATGCACGTCCAGGGATTGTTCAAATATAATTTGCATGATCTGCCAATACATTTGATGGATGCACTGAGAGTGTGAGATGGAGTCCAGAGCCTAGAGATCATGCATTTCATGCACATGTTGCATCTGTCGCTCAGCCTCCATTAGGTGATGCATAGAAGATCCTTCAGGAGATGTCGTTCCCTCCTTCCTTTGCTCACTTATTCCCCTGTCGCAGTCGTTGCACAACAGAAGAGCGAACACTAGACTTCTGTTTCTCTAGAGAATGAAGAGATTGTTCTCGGCCTGCCTAAACGACATGGATGCTTCATTCCTCTGAGAGTTTCTTCTCTTTATCCAGTAAAGTGATGAAAACGCTCTCGCTCTCAGCAAACCGGTGTCCGACTTCTCGGCCGCCGGTTTGTTTGCGGCGCTGAAAGGGAGATCTTTCAGCTGCTTAAACCGGTCTAAAGGTCAGAGAAAACTTGCTGTAAAACAGACGGCGATGCCTCACAAAGACACGACTGAGATCTTTCTCACACCCTGTTTCTCACACAATGCTTGAATGGGGCTTAGAGGGGCAGAATGAAGGAGAAGGGGAGGGGAATCTTTTCACTTCTCCAAATGCAACAATAGTCTTTGTCCCTCCATTCTTATTGGGGTTAGTGAAGGGGACGGGGTGGAGGGGCCGGTTTGCCATGGTAACAGTGACAAAACAAGCTGGTCCCAGAGCGAGAGACACGCACAAAAACATGCTTCAAATCTGAGACGGGATCTCTGGATCAATCTCTGCGATTTAGTTAGAGGAGACGGTGTGCCAGAGGAGGAGGACGACTTGCGTGAAAGGATGGATGGGTAGAAGAAAAGGAGGAAAGTGGTATAAAAGCATCTCAAGAGGGACGATTGGACCAGGACTCGTCTGGATATCACGATGAACTCCGACACTCAGTATGAGGACTCTGTGTCGGTCATGGTTCTGGAGAACATCAAGAATAAACTGTTACACGCTTTCAGAACATCAGCAGAACCGAGAGCGTCTGCGCAGACGGTTACTCATCCGATCGGGAAGAGCTTCCAAGTCAACGAAGAGCTTCGGAGAGCCAAAATAGATGGAGCCATTACTTGGTTAAGATCAGAACTGGTGAGTTCAGAAACTACTGATGTTTTTACATCCTCATTGACGTTAGAATGTGTTGCTGGACTATTTAGTTTTCTTTTGTGGTGAATTAAAATGAGCAGACAGACAGACATACAGAGAGATAGATAGAGACAGATAGACAGAGACAGAGACAGACAGATAGACAGAGACAGATAGATAGACAGACAGACAGACAGACAGAGATAGACAGACAGACAGAGACAGACAGACAGACAGACAGATAGACAGAGACGGACAGATAGATAGATAGACAGATAGACAGAGACGGACAGACAGACAGATAGACAGAGACGGACAGATAGACAGAGACGGACAGACAGATAGACAGAGACAGACAGATAGACAGAGACAGACAGACAGACAGATAGACAGAGACGGACAGATAGACAGAGACGGACAGATAGACAGAGACAGACAGAGATAGATAGATAGATAGATAGACAGACAGACAGACAGAGACGGACAGATAGACAGAGATGG
>JAWRVZ010000217.1:787500-837500 GCA_037043235.1 Rhodeus uyekii | reverse complement strand
GCTTTTGAACATGTGGAATGAATAATTGGCGTTAGTATACGCAACATGTCATCATCTTTTTAATAAAACCTCTTTAAAATGAAATGATTACTCTCAAACATTGATCGTATGTTTTTATTTTCATATCGTGTGATGCGAGTGTCATTAGTTATTCATCCCAGATCAATTAGATTATAAGTGAATAAATATATCCATCTTTTATGCTATTTTATAAATACAAAAAAAAAATACTATTCTGGCAACAGCTTTTGTTGTCGTTGTCATGAAATCATCATCAGTAGAAATGAGTACATTTGTGTGCAGAGAGACGTTTTTCTGTGTAAGTTCTCGATTATTCGGGAAGAATTACAGCAATTTGTCACTGGAAAGACTTCCTGCGTCACTCAGGCTATATATATTGCATATATACATATATACATTGTCCAGTAAGAGATTCTGAGATTTCCCCCGCTCTTGACCTTTGACCCCGTGTGCCGCTTCAGGGCAAGGATCTGCGTCGTTTGGGCAGGAGTGCGAGAGGAGCGGGAATGGTGCACGAGCTAAACGAGTAGATGGAAGGATAAAAGCACATTTCTCCTGAGAAGGAGGACATGCTGCTCCCCCCTCCCTCACTCCCAGAGTCCCAGCAAGGCTCCTCCTCCTCCTCCTCCTCGTCTTCATCCTCCTCTTCTTCTATGGCTTTTGCGCACTCCTGCTTCAGCTCCTGAATGCCGTCGTGGAGATGCATGAGCTGCCGGATCAGAGCCTGGTCCTGAGAGCGCATCTCCATCTGCAGAGCAGAGCAATGTTGCTGTTATTCCCTTGTTTTTAGAGCAAAGGGTTTTTGTTTTAGGGATTTGGCTGCGTTTATAACTCTGTAAACTCTTGAATGAATAATTCATTATTTTCACCTTGGCAATTTAGTCTATTAAGACGTTTTTTTGGGATTCTTTTGGTGTAAGTGCAGTCGTCACGTTGACTCAGTCTCAGTAAATAACGAAGCTGACTTGAATAGGCTTTTAGAGCAGTAGAGCATTGGTGCTTGCAACGCAAAGGTCATGGGTTCGATTCTCAGGGAAAGCAAGAACTGATTAGAATGTAAATGTGTTTCTTGAATGCAATGCAAGTCGCTTTGGATACAAGTTTGGATGAATGTAAATCTCTGTTATATTTAAAACGTTATCTCATATTTTGCTCTTAACAATTAATTTATAAAGCTATTGTTTATATAATTTTTTATATAACTATTTTATATAATAGTTCTTTAACCAGAACTATTGTTACAATCATGAACGAAAACAAAAAGCACATTCATGTTCGTCTCTCAGCCTGTCTTGAATCGCACTGAACCGCCAGTAGGTGGCGCTTGCCTTAACGAGTTCAAAACTAAAGCAGAAGTGACTGACGAATCATTTGAACGATTCATTAAAAAAGGAGTCATGACAAGAAAACCTGTTGCTGATTTTCAGGAAAGCAACACTTTTGCTTTTGGGCTATCGCTAATAAATATTAAAAACAAAAACTTATATTGAGACATTTTTAATACCATAATACCTTGATTTTTGTTGCATTTTTTCCCCATTGATCATTTCTAATCCTGGTGTGTGTGCGTGCGCTGCGTAAAATTAGCCAGATAAAACTAAATCATACTAAATCCACCTACTGGTGGCAAATCATTGCTTAATGAGTTAATTATTGATTCATTCAGTCCACCAATTCAAAACGGCTGATTCATTCAGGGACAAAGCAGGAGTGAGTGAGTCGTGAGTCATTCGTTACAATGATTCGTTCATTCAGTAACGAAACTGCATACTTACTGCATACTCAAAATACTCTTACTATTCCTGCCAAGGAAACGTGGTAAGAGTATGAACTCGTGTTCCCAATGGCTCTACGGTTGGCAAAATAGAGGAAAAACAGACAATATTGTGTCTAAAATGCAAGTCACCTAATAGCCTATTAACTTATTGTTAATTGAATTGATGTATAAAATCATCACCTTTGCAAAAATGCTGATATTCGTGAAAACAGCACTTTTGCTTGTGGAGTTTCACTTATAAATCTTAAAAACACACACGTTTTTGCACCATATCTTTATTTTTGGAAGCATTTTTCTTCATTTTGGTGGCGTTTCGGTAATGCCGGTGGTGGGGGTCATTTATTATATTAAATGGGTCATTATTACGGGTCATTTAATGAACGAGCGCAATATATAAAGTAGTGCAATGTCAATAGGAGTTGACTGTGAAATGCTAGTGGATTAACTGACCTGATTTCATCCAAAATTCATTTCTAAACAACTCTATATTCATTCTTATCAGGAACAATGAGTTCAGTGACATTTAGCCATCATTTAAATACTGTATGTTTATCAGAGTTACAGTGAAGGTCAGTCAGGGAGTTGTGTATACGATATAGACAACGAGAAACATCATTCATGATCTGAAAATAGACCAATGAGACACTAATTGATCTCCGGAAGGGTTTCTGTGTGCTTTGCTCTAACGATCACAGTGGTGTTTCACTGTAAAGACACACGCTGACCTTTGACCTTTGACATGACTGACATCCACAACAACAATAGACACACAGCAATAGACCGGCTGGACGCACAAACGCATGAACCACACAGAGAGAGAGAGACAACAACTAAATGAAGCAAAATTAATAACATTACACACTGACACTGTTCAGGGACAGAACGATTTTTCTGAAAGGAGTGAAAATACAGAAATATTGTGAAAATATACATTTTTTGCAAATTTAAATAATTGTTTTTTCTGTGAATATTTTTTTAATGTAATTTATTCCTGTGATTTTTAGCATCATTTCATTATGATCATTCAGAAATCCTTCTGATGTAACATTTATTATTATTATCAATGTTGAAATATATTCAGAAATCTTTTATAACATTACAAATATTGTTTCTATTATATAGACCGACACACACACACACACACACACACACATAAATAAATGTATATAAATAAATAAATATATATATATATATATATATATATATATATATATATATATATATATATATATATATATATATGTAGAAAAGTGAATGAATATTATTTGTTAGAATTTTTGAGAATGTATCAATTATAATTGTTGTGAAAAGCTAAAGATTAATTATGGATTATTCTTCATATGAAAGAGTGTAAAATCAAAATAGACTTTATTTCAAATAATGACTAAGGAATAAACTGAAAAAATTGGAAAACTTTGGAACTTCCTACTACTATTACTGGAGACAAAATGTTATATTGGGAAAAAAACGAAATCTCCATATATATCGTGTCCAAATGACTGCTGATGTGGTAAAGTGTTTGACTCATAATCTCACCAGCTCCTTCCTCAGCCAGGCCAGCGCAGTCTCGATGTCCAGCCGTCCCGAATCCCCGTCTCCAGCCGCTCTGCACAAATCCTGAGTCCAGGAATGATCCCGGCACATCCCTGCGGCTTCACACTCATCAAAACCAGTTTCTCTGCAGGAGAAATCTCTCAGTCGGGTAAGAACTACTTCCATTGTCTCCAGAAGTGCTGATGAGGAGCGGAGAGCTCTGCCTGTGTGTCTCTGTGCAACACTGGGGAGTTTGCTCACTTAAACCCCCCCCCCCCCCACACCATAAACACTCATTTTGCATGCAACTTGAAGTGTGTTTCTGTGGAAGGGAGTGACGTAGACTGACGTCAGCCTCAACTGAGCTTTGTAAGTGTGTGATGCACTTGAATAGGTGAAGACAGGAGTTGCCATGGCTCTGTGGGAATCACTGGTGAAGCCAGCAGGAATGTCCCTGGCAGTGCCAGCCAAACGCACCGCTGTTGATTCCCTTCAGGACTGAGGAGATCACTAATGACATTTGCCTTTGATTCTCATCCCATGCAGACATTAGGATCTTTTCTTAGACTCTTAGACTGAGCTGAATGACGAACACGAGCCGCTCCACGTTTCCCAAGCGACGCATCCCAACTCTGAGACACAATCCAGGCTATATTTAAACCCAATAGATCAAGCCTCTGACGTCACACACATTCAATGAGACGGAATGAGACCAAGTTCTCTTTCAGAGCCTCAACACCCGATTTGAGAACATTTATCATCTTTAGACGCTTTCCATGCGAAAGCACTGTATCTAATAATACAAATTAATTTATGTGAACAAACCTTACGTAGATCACACTTACTCACACATAAAACTCAGCCTGACTGGATCTTAGAGGCTGTGCAAATATATCAACAAACAAATTCATTTAAACTATTAAATGCAATTTAATTCATTAGTATTATTATTATACAATGTTATATATGAGAAATGTATGTACAGAAATCTTTTACACATTGTAAATAACATTGTAGAAATTATATATATATATATATATATAATAGGGTTGTTTAATATAAACAAACACTTGTTTATTAGACAAAAACAAGTGGATTACTGGCAAATATAGTACCTCAAATTATACCTTAATTTCTAATTATTTAATATCACCCATTAAAATTAATTTATTACATTAATATTATTTGAACAGACACATAGATATAGATTGTCTACAACATAATCAGTTATTAATATTTAATTTGTTCTCTCGTGTTTAGATACGTCCATCATTTCTTTGTATGATTATGTCGTAATCACAAATAAAACAACGAACTACACAACATCTGTAACACATTTTTAATAACATCTGGATAAAGGGATGCCAATTCTCATAGACCGGACATCACTTTTGGGCACTACTGAATATATATATATATATATATGTATATGTGTGTGTGTCTTTATATATATTTGTGTGTATATGAATATATATATATATATATATATATGTGCGTCTTTGTGTATATATATATTTATGTGTATGTATATATATTTGTGTGTATTTGTATATATATATATATACATTTATATATTTGTGTGCATGACAGCGAGATGCTTTATATTTGTTTAGATACACTATTACTATAGTTTAAACTACTATATATATACTAATAGACTAATATACATAATACACATAGACGAGACATGAACACGCAGTCAATGCGAACGCGCATCGCCGCGTGTCCACATTAAACAAAGATGCAACATGAAAACATACGGCTGATGAAAACATGAACCACGTGCTCCCAACACCTGCACACAGACCCGAGAGAACGCGGCTCGAGCAGAGCTTGAACCACGCCCAATCACAAAACATAGACTGCATGAGAACGAGGAAACCCTCGGCTCGCGCGCTCATGACAAGGACGAACAAACGGGTCATGAATGTCCGAATCCCGACACAAACCGAAACCAGACAAGACCAACCTCAGGATCGAACATCATAACCGCACATAAGACGTTACACAGACAACCGTGCGCACGGCCCAAATCCTCGACTTTTGCGGCTTTTGTTAGTGACACTACAGAATATCAAATGTCTCTTCACTGGAATCTTTGTTTAAAGAGCTGAATTGATGATTTAAAATGCTTTTAATTATTTCAGCATGATTGTAATTACTTTCTCCTGAGAAACAAGATATTCGTTTTGTCTTTTAAGTTAAAAATAGAAATGAATGGTCGTTATGACTGATTTGGTCAGATTTGATGCCTCCAAAATGTTAATTTTTCAGTATGTCTTGTTCACTATGTTTTTAGTTTAAATTCATACACTAAGTAATAAGATTGCACTGATATGTTGCATTTTCATTAATGTTCAAATAGAGATTCAAATGAATTTGTTTGTTACAAAAGTATTCAATAGATTTCACCATAAATGTTCATACAGTCTCTCATTTCGTCCTGTGGTGTGACTGACATCACTTCAAACACAATTAAATGACTTTTACTATGTTAATTATATGCATTTGAAAACATTGCATAATATAACTATATAAAAAAAGAAATAAACATTTTCAAATATTTTTTCTCATTTTACACAATATTTCCACTGGAGTGAGTGGTAAAAGATGGCACAAGCAACGAATATAATAAAAAAACAGCTGTGGAAAAAAAATATATATGCAGAATTTTAATGATCATTCTTTAAGAATACTTGTTAAACTTAAAGTATACCTGATTTGTATTTGAAATTAATAATATTTTAATTTTATAGTAATGTCATGTCACACCGCAGGACATAATTTGCCTGGCGCTGCGAAAAAAGCATAATAAATTACACAATGAGGGAAAAAATCTGCTAACCTCTAACAGTTTCAAAAACAACAGTATTTGAACTTTACAAATGCAAACAATTTTCAAGCAATTTAGAACTTTTTTTGAGAAAAGGCTGTTTCACCCTTATTTGTCAACTGCCCATATATGTGTATGTGTGTGCAAAGAGATATGCATTATATTTGCATATTCTATCTCTGAAACCAAAGTCAATTCCACTTCTTGACATTCATAAAAACAGGCTTGATCAACGGAAAAAAGTTTATTATAGTGAACAAGTGTTTTGCTGGCACACATGAATGGTCCGGGAAAAGGTCAGTCTTTATTATCTATATATTGTCTTTACACTAAAGGAACGCTAATAAACACACACACAAACTCCGCTCGACTCTAAGCGATGCTGGGATTGGAGGCGGCCGCTGTTTTCTCTCCGCCAGCAGCCCCTCGCTTCCGGTTTCTCCTCCGCTTCTTTTTCTCTCCGTCGCTCTGATTGGGTCGCGGAGGCATTGCTTTCCTCTTTTTCTTCAGGCAGCTGAGTGGGTTGGGATTTCCGGCTCTCCTCTTGCGTTTCTTGCCTCTCTTGTCCTCCGCGTCCTTGCAGAGGCCCTCCTTCTCTTTCAGACTCTGGATGCTCTTCTGTTGGGACGGGTTCATGATCTGGCCCAGCTGCACGGCTTCCACGTGCTTCAGCGTTCCCTCAGACGGCTTGTCCAACACTATGGTGTTTTGGATGATGTAGAGCACAGGAACGCCGGGGATCTTCCTCAGGCCTGTCGTCAACTCATGATCCTGTTGATTACAAGGATCATTGCGTTATTAATGTTTATTCTACAAAACCCGTTTTCCAGTTATAGTGTCTTTACTAGGGCTGAACACTTCATCAAAAGTGCGATTTGGCTGAGCATGACTGTGAATTTTTCCGATCTCTGAATCCTCAGAGTTTCAGTCGCTTATAACGTGCATTTGAAAAAGCAACATCTTCCCAAACTTGTAATGCGAAGCGTTCATTAACCATTAACCAAAGCATTTATTTTTATTCATATACAGCACAGGCTTCACATGACATAATAATATAATATTTTATAATAAATCCTTAGACATTTCTAATAAGTTATAGTCACAGGTTGAATTATATGGTCGTTTGTGAAGCGCTTCACAGTAGTTTCATGCTTTATGTTTGCATACTTTTAAACTGAGGGAATTATTTTCTGTGCTATTTGGCATTATGATGTCTGATATATAGTGCATCCCTACTATATATATATATATATATATATATATATATATAAAAATGAATAAAACCAGGTGTGTTGTGCTTGTTGGTGTGTGTGTGTGTGTGTGTTTATATATATAAATGAGATTTTGACCTGAGTGGCAATGAAATAGTGGTGAGGATTCGTGTCTCCCAGCATGGACAGAAAACACTGTGATGCAGGAACCGGATCTTTCGTGTGTTTGCAGTTCCTGATCTGGAATCTCTGTAAGATGAGTTTTGCTCCATAAAGCTCTTTCGCGAGGCTCTCCAGTTCCTTCATTGCGCAGCTGCAAAACACACACGTGCGTTACAATCATGCATGCGACACAAGATGGACTCATGGAAACAAAAACTCACTTTGTGGTGCAGAGCTGAACTTCTCCCATCAGATACTTCGGCAACTGCTCTTTGATTTGAATCTTATTCTTTAACGCCGCCTGACAGAAAGTCCCATCGATTAAGATCTGGAAAGGTTCCCTAAAGCAAAAGTTGTACTTGTAAAAACTGATGGTTTTCTTCGCTTGCTTCTGACGCTTTATCTTCATGGTGAATTATTTATACATAAAGCTTGAAGAATAGATTATCTTGACAAGGGGGAGAAGAATATCAACATCCCTAATTTACGTCAAAATGTGAAGAAAACACACATCAATCACAAACATTTCCAGCATGGTATCAGCGTGGTTACAGTAAAAATGTACCGGGTGGAAACCCGCAAGCGACTATAAATTAAATAAGCGTTAATCCTCACAAACACTAATAGGAAAAAGTAAATAATAACTAAGAATAATATATAAGTTTAACTAATTATTATTAGGTAACTACCTTAAGAATTGTATTAGATAATCATTCTAGGAATAGTACGCAAAAGCTATTGTTTCTCTGACCATTAACACAGCTGCACCTTCTAGCGAATCTTTTGAATAGTTCATTTCATCGCAAGGAACCGTTAAAGCACAAATGACTCTTAATTACGTTTAAAAAATAAAGCTGTTTATTGTAATTTTATGAATTTTAGTCCAGCATATCGCAGTCTTTATTATTAAACTTAGTTATTAAATGTAATTTAGAACATAAATAAAATGTGAATATTTAATAAATATAATTAAGTGTATTTACAACGTTCAGTTAAACATGTTTCTACATGTGTTGGTATTTTTTTTTCAAAGTAATTAATCGCTTTAGCCCGGATTTAAGAACCGGTTCGACACAGTTGTTGAAAAAGATCCGACTCATTCACAAGAGTTGGATCAGGCTTGAATCATTCACAGGAGTCGGATCTGTCTTGAATCATTCAAAGGAGTCGGATCAGGCTTGAACCATTCACAGTAGTCGGCTCCTCAGGCTCACCGGAAGTGTCCAGTGTAACGGTCTTGGAAGATGGCGACCCGTAAAGACACTCCGCCTGGAAAATCCCTGGACATTCCCGTCAAACAGATCCAGATCGAGGGGCTGGTAGGAGCAAAACTCCAACACTTTAAACCTCTCTGTGAACTGAAGCTTCTGGTTCGGTCTCCTGCAGAAATACCCTCTTCCAAACCAGAGATTAATAATTATAGCAATAATTAATAATAACAATAAAGATAATTTCTAAAGGTTGGCCAGAAATACATGTGTAAATTGTAGAAAATAGAGAAATATATTCTATCATTTTCTCAACGGCCATAAAAATGAAATATTTTGATGCAACAATAGTTGTATATAATGTTGTGTACAAATGTTGTATATTGTTGCTCATTTAGAGTTGACCTGTAAATAACTAAACATTATCCCATATAATGCAGTGAATCTCATTATATACTCACAGACACGCATATATACATATAAACACTTACATGCATCTCTCTCTCACACACACACACTCACAGACTCACATATACATATATATATGTATATATATATATATATATACATACAGACACAAAATTTCCCTCACCCATGGGCAGTTTTGTGTGGAAAAAGTCCTAACGCTCAGCGTCCTTGTGGCATTTTTACATGAAATATCCTAATGACAGTCTCTCATAACACAGTCAGGATGTGCCAACCCCTTTATAACCCCTTAACTCATTCATTGGCTGCATCATTCACCACAGTGATACTTTTATAAGTGATTTACAGAAGTTTTTACCTCATATTCTAAACATTAATTAATTGTGATCGCTATTGTTCACGTAGTGAAATATACATGTGCAGTACCTCTAAGCAGTAACTGTTACGGTTCATGAATTCAGTGTCTCCTAGTTCTGCCTGAGTGTGTGTGTGTGTGTGGTCACTGAACACCTGATTCTCATATCATCTGCCTATCTCCCCGCTTGGCTCCCGCGCATTCGTTCGTTCGCGGCTCCCATGTTCCAGGACTTTAGCTCTGGATTATCACTCGTTTGTTTTCTGCACTATTATAATAAATTCACTCATTTGCTTTCATCCTTGCTTTCCCCTCTCCCCCCTCCTCCCTCCTCTCTCTCCTCCAAGCAGGCTGCTCAAACCTGATGTGCATTACAGTAAATTGTCAAGTATTTTTAGAGTTTAATTGTCAATTATTAATTAGTATTTATATGAGATCTTAATGGTTACAATTTTAACTGCAATTAATAGGGTAAAACCAAAAAAATATTTAAAATGGGCATTTGTGGTCGTGTGGAACGAATTAATTGATTTTTAGTGCATTCTTATGGGGAAATTTGTTTTGGTGTACGAGCATTTTGGTTTACGAGCTCCCTCTTGGAACGAATTAAACTCGTAAACCGAGGTATTACTGTATATATATATATATATATATATATATATATATATACCGGTATACACACACTCTTTCTCACACACACACACACACACGCGCGCACATATATATATATATATATATACACACACACACACACACACTTTCTTTCTTGCACACACTTACATGTATATACTCTCTCTCTTTCTCTCACACACACTTACAGACACCCATATACAGTATATACACACACACTTTCTTTCTCACACACACTTACATGCATATACTCTCTCTCTCTCACACACACACACACACACACACACACACACACACACACTTTCTTTCTCACACACACTTACATGCATATACTCTCTCTCTCACACACACACACATGCATACATATATGTGTGTGTGTGTGTATATATATATATATATATATATACACACACACACACACTCTTATGAAGCATCATTTGCTGCTGTTTTCATAATTTTATAATTCATTTAGTTCCATCACGTAGAAGATCATCTTCAGTTTATCAGCACTCGTCAGGATCCGTCAAAGGATTTTTTTTTGCAATTAATTGTTTTTTTACATTCACAATAACCGGATATATGAAGCCTCTCCCTCATTAACTCTTGCATTTTGCTAAATGTTGTGAATGCTCCGAAACTTTGAGCTTTTCTTTGTGCTTGTGTTTAGTTTTTGCTTTGTTTCTTGAGAACCGTCACACTCCGCGTTCCACTTTTTGAGTTTTTAGGCAGCATCCCAAGAAAAGCTGTTTCCTGTCAAGCTGCCGCCAGCAGAGCTGCCATTGATTTCCCATCCGCTCGCCCTCAGCCTGTTTTCAGGCATCGCCCGTCTGAATGCTTGTCTTGTGCCTGTGGGTTTTTCCTGCATCTTGATGCTCGAGTTTAAGCCACTGACGGTTACTGAGGAAACATTTGGACTTCCTGAAGGTTTTGCGTCTCCCGCGATTTCACTGTTTTCCCTCCCTCGAGTTTTGTTTGTTTTTGCTCAATAGTTGCAACCTTTTTTTCCAGACCTGTGCTTCAGAACAATCAAAACAGTGATATATTGTGATCCTTTGCTGTGTCTCAAACAGTAGAGAGTGGCGCTTGCAACATCAAGGTCACGGGTTCGATCCCCAGGGAAAGCAAGAACTGATTAGAATATCAATGTGTTTCTTGAATGCAATGCAAGTCGCTTTGGATAAAAGCATCTGATAAATGCATGAATCCTTCAGAAATAGGCTGATATACTTTAACTTATTTGAATTAAAAATCATGTTTTAATCATGATCGATTATTGCTGGGCATTATGAGAAATATTAGGAGGATCAATGGAGATTCAAGGAAACTTTGATAGATGTCATTTGATGATAAAAGCTGGTTAATATTAAGAATATCAGGCCTATTTTGTGTCTTTGGAGACCCAGTTGCATGCGTTCCTTTGGCACTTCTGGTGTTTTGGAAGCCGCACTTGCCGATCTCTGATGGCGACGTTATTGATCTGCTAGTTTCCGGTTAATCCTCCCCTGTGAGTTCAGAAGGAACAGAGGAAAGACCCTGATGTGATATTAACAGTCCGCTGTATTTCCCCGTTGGGTTCAGTCACCTGAGCATCCGCCATTGTTGCTCTGCTCCATTCTGTAGAGTTTTTAGATGAATACAAATAAGCTAAATGTATAAAGCAGGTGGATTAGAGGCGACTGCTTCAGGGTGGGTAAGCGGCTTAAACGCAGAGCTCTACAAATCCCTGCCAGGGATATGCATCTTCTCTCTCTCTCTGTTATGTGAAACTCTTTATTTTTGACCTTTCAGGCAAAAGCTAAGCACTTTTTAAGCACTGTGAAATAAGGTCGTCTTATGCATGAAAATCATAGCCGGGCGATGTTTAAATCATTCTGATTTCGGATTCCCTCAGGAGTTTTTCTTATGCTGAAAAATACAGACTCTGCATGTTTTTTCCTATTTGTCTCAATAGCAAAATATGACCTGAATTCACCCTATTTGCATTGAAAAATGCCGTGCACTTTTATCGCTTGCCATCCTATTCGTCTTCCTCAACACTTCTGCGTTCTGTCTCTGCTTTTGCATGTATTTTATGTTTGCATTCATGCATTTATCAGACGCTTTTATCCATTGCATTCAAGAAACATCCTAATCAGTTCTTGCTTTCCCTGGGAATCGAACCCGTGACCGTGGTGTTGCAAGCGGCACTGTCTATTGTTAGAGACAAGCACACTTGAGTTAATCCCAGAATGGTCGAGAGGCGGCAGCAGTGATCCACTGAACTCTGATCCGTGTCTCTTCTCTTCTTTACGCACATCTTTACATCTCTTCAAGCGCTGACGTTCGGCTGTCAGTCTCTTCTGAACACACTGAAGGCTGAACGCCAGAACGAAGCATCAATGGGTGCCGTCGTCTATAAACAGACAGGGCTGCTTCTATTTCAATATAGTCTACTTATAGAAATATGAAAATAAATACTATATGCACTCACAGCCGCTTTATGAGTTACAGCTGCTCGACTGCTCATGAATGCAAATGTTTATTCAGCCAATCACATGACGGAAACTCAATGCATTAACGCTTTCCTGGTGCTCTTGCATTCAAGAAACACTTTGATATTCTAATCTGTTCGATTAGCGTCGAGTGATTTGTCAGTCCTTGATGAAAGTGAAAATGCTGTGATTCAGCAAAATCACAGCCGGTCAGAACATAAACATGCATTTATTTAGTTTTTTTTGGATTGTGTGTATAAAAATGGCATCTGATGTTGCTTTATATATCGTCATCATTATTAGTATACAAGTATTTTACACACATACACTAGCATTCAAATGTTTGTTTTTTTTAAATCAAAGCTGAATTTTCAGCATCATTAATCCAGCCTTTATTCACATTCATGCATTTATCAGATGCTTTTATTCAAAGCGACTTGCATTGCATTCAAGAAACACATTGACATTCTAATCAGTTCTTGCTTTCCCTGGGAATCGAACCCATGACCTTGATGTTGCAAGCGCCACACTCTACTGTTTGAGACAGGAAAGCCCGTTTCGACTTTATTTAGAGTTCATGTAAACATTCAGATTCTCACTGAAATTAATGAATTAAATCCAGTTCTCACACACACTAACATCCCGTGTTGTTTTTATTTGTTTTATTTGCCTGCATTGTTGTAAATTGGCACAAATAAGCGAATGCTCATCCGGCAATAATTAATGATTGAGTTTCTTATCCTTCTAGTTAAACGAAGATAAATCAAGAGGAAGAATTCAGGCTTTAAGTACTTTATGACTAGTTCCTTTCATCCAAATGGATGATAAATTGGACGCCATTAACAGGTTAGGCAACTTGCGTCCAGTGCCTTTTATGACTTGTGTGTTTAATCGATGTAGACACAGTGATTCACGCTCTCCACGAGCTTTCGGCGGGTTCAGATCGTGACAGAAGTGTGTGTGAGCGGAGCTTATGCTCTCAGCGGCTGTGAAGTGCAGATTAACCGTCTGAGAGAAGAACTTGATTCGCCGTAAACCTGAAGCACTTCTCGAGCCGGCGTTGAAGATTGATGGCTGATCTGGTGCAGAGCGAAGAATAAAACTCTGCCTAGCAACAGGATCCTGAGTTTCTCATTCGTCCTTCGGGATTTCTCAGGATTTCCTCAACTCCGATTGGAAGATTGTTATTTTTCTGCCATTTGGTTTTGCGACTTTTTTAAATCACCATTTCTTAAGTAAAAACTCAATCTTAAGCAGTTTCGTGTATTCAAAGGGATTAACACTTTTACAAACAGTGATGCCATTGAAGAACCATTGTTGAGCTTTTCAGTGAACCATTTTTTTCTAATGTGATGAACATTTTATGCAGTGCAAAGGTTTTACCGATATTAATGATTAGTTTTGGAGTCGAGGAACCTTTATTTTTAAGGGCCGTGAGTTAGTGCTCTAGTTTGGCTCATGTTCAGTGTTTTTCCATAGAATTTTACAGCTACGTTTATCAGATGCTTTTATCCAAAGCGACTTTCATTGCATTCAAGAAACACATTGACGTCCTAATCAGTTCTTGCTTTCCCTGAGAAGTTTAAATGTATTCCCGGGCTGTTAATGAAATCTATTTGTAATAGTGTAGGGGATTTATAGTTAAGACCCGAGGACCAGATATGTTGAATGAAGAGAAGGAGTCAGAAGTGCAGTCAATAGAAGACATTTTAGTAAAGTTTAGTTTGCAGTTTCATCAGCAGAAGCTTCAGGTCTCACAAGGAGTTCGTAGGCCGCCCCACATACAATAACATTGTTACAGTTAACAGAGGGTGCTAACTACGTCAATGATGATGGTTAAATGATCCTGATTGGCTAAAAACTAGTAATTTTCCACACAAGAGCAGACAGTCAGAAACATATATTTGTTGATCACATGGTTGACGGGTTAGTGACCTTCCACATGGCTTGTCGAAAACATGGCTTTCGTCTCCTTATGGTGCCAGTTAATCACCTCACCAATACAGACCATATTAACACACACACACACACACACACACACACACACACACACACACACACACACACACACACACACACACACACA
This sequence comes from Rhodeus uyekii, assembly GCA_037043235.1. NCBI lineage: Eukaryota > Metazoa > Chordata > Actinopteri > Cypriniformes > Acheilognathidae > Rhodeus > Rhodeus uyekii. The sequence goes on along the minus strand of JAWRVZ010000217.1, from coordinate 822,787 downwards.
CACACACACACACACACAGAGAGACAGATACACAGCTTCTGCAAGGCTGAAATCGGCTCAGGCTCCAACTATCAACAGAGAGACTCTCAAAACATTCTGATAACATGTTCTGTCTGCAGTGTTGCCAGATTGGACTGACAATTTCCAGCCCAGCTAGAGTAAAAAACCCGCCCAAGACCAAAATTGTTGAAGAGACCTCCACGCGATTGTTGACGGGGGGGATTTATTTTAGTGTAATTTATATGCATTTATATAGGAAATTTGGGCGGGTTTGTCATCAAAAACAAGCCCAATTTTTATCGACCAGCCCAATGCATTTTTTTCCGCCCAATATGGCAACACTGTCTCTCTGCTGAGACGTGCAGACAATATTCATCCTTACTCTATGGAAAAATACAGAAAAGTATAGAAAGGCTTTAACTAATAAATATCCCTTGATTATAAATCACTACAAATCATTCAAATAAGAAAAAGGAAAAGAACATATGAAAATAAGACAAAGAGAAAAATATAGGTACAAATAAGAAAAGAATATATATATACAAAATAAGAAATGTATACAATATATACAAGCGGCAATGGATTTCCGAATCGTCTCTATCAATAGAATAGAATAAATCAATGTATGTGATTCTCTGAAATTGAGTCTTCGTCAGTTTAGCGAACGAGTCTTTGCCGGTTGTTCAAGGCAACAACACCGTCTTAAGATTGTAGTTCTGCCCCAAAGTACATGTTCATCCGGTGGAAACGCATCCACTCTTTCAGAGAAGCACCTCGCCGAAGACTCTTGCTCGTGACTTTGCCGTGTCTTGAGTTTCAGCGCGGCTGACAGATGGACTGCAGGGACTAGCGCTCAACGTCTGCCTCCCTCTCACCCCTGGATCCCGGGAGACTTCGGTTCGGGTTGGAAATCACTCTCTTCTCCACCTGTGAATCCCGCTCGCTCTGTCGCTCTCACACTCACCTTGTCCCACGAACACGATGAGCAAAGACTTGAAACTTGACACACACATTACTGTGCTTTTCCTTTGCTGTATTTTTCTTTCAGTGCTTTTTGAGAAAGGCAAAGTCCTTTTGTACGGATCACTATAACACAAAACACACAAAACAACTCTGTGCATCTTCGCTTTTGAAGTTACTGTGAGAAAAATGATTCTGTCTGGAAAACTGAGAGTTTAGTTCCTCTTTTTTTCTTCTTCTTCTCAGTTGGTTTTCGGAGGAAAGTCAGTTTCGTAGTTTTTAAGAACAGTCTGTAAATGCCGCTCCACATTTCCCTTCTTCGGTATAGCGATGACAGACGGCAGATCGAGGCAAACGCACTTCCAAAACGACAGAGAGAATAAAGTCCAGCTCTCAGTCCGTATGGAAGTGATGTTTTGACTTCTTACTTTCTTCAGCTCTCACTCACTTTATACCCTTTCTTCAGTTTAAAAGAAATAAAATGGAGATTTTACTTTATTCGGAGACATTTATCCTCATTATTTGGGACGGCTGTATCATTTTGTTTCATTTAAAATAAAATAAAAACTTAATTAATAGACGCTTTCATTGGTAATTCTGTTGACGTCAAACCAATACTGACATAGGATTGATGACTAGTTGATAACCTTTAGATGTGTCTCACTTTAGTTGCCCTGGTTTAATATGAAGAACTAAAGCTTTCCTGTGTTTTCCGCATGAGTTCGATTCCCAGGGAAAGCAAGAACTGATTAGAATGTCAATGTTTCTTGAATGCAATGGATAAAAGCCTGTGATAAATGCATGACTGTGTTTAATACGGAGGCCTGGTATAATATGACTAAAACTACAACTGGCTCTCTGACCTGCTGGAGTCTTGCCTAATGATCGCAAGCTGTCAGTTTTATTGATAATCTGATGGCAACCCACCAATACAGCCATCAGCAGACAGCCGGGACTTCAAGACCCCTGCCAGCTGACGATCCGTCACACCTGTAGCTCTCGGTTACGCCGTGATGGGCATGAATGTTTGCTGTCAGGTTCCCGAGGTCTAATGATTATGTTCGTTCTAGATTAGTTAAATTGGACCCTTTGAAGATAGATACAGTCAATTTCAATAATAAAGTCGTTTGGACTCTTTGCAGGCTCTGTCAGTATATCTTTTGGACCCCGGAGTAGAAAAGTATAATTGGGTAATTCGAATTCTAAAGGGACCAAATAATGGTTAAACAAGTTTTTGATTTCAATACTCCACATATTGACAAAATTGATAATGCCCTCAAATTACATCGAATATCATTAACCAACTGTATGATTGTGAGAGGACGCATTGATATACCTATATTTTATTAAGTCTCCATTTCCCTTTAGGGGCTCTGCAGAATTCGTTATTTTCTTTCTGAATACAGTATTTGGGTTTTGGGCACATCCCTACCAGAAACTGATTTCACAGATAGTTTGTTTCTGAATATTAAGTTGTTGTTACGTATTTACTCTGGCTCTTGTTTTAAGTGATTTTGTACCATTGTCGTTGTTCAAGGAGAATGTGGCGATTCGGTGGTGTGTTACTAGCTCCGCCCCTCATCTACTGTGATTGGTTAGTGTGCTATTAGTCCCGCCCCTCATCCACTTTGATTAGACATCTGTGTAAAAAGTGACAGTGATGAGTTTTACATAAGAATGAAAGTTTTTTCACCCAGCCTTATAGTTCAGAAAGTTCTGGCTGGTCTTTTATTTAAAAATTTTAATTATTTATTCATTCAATTGTATTTCATTCTCTTTTGTTTTATTCTATTCGCTTTTTTATTATTTTATTCTCTTTAAATTATCTTTTTATTCTGTTCTCTTTTCTATTATGTCTTTATTAATTGTATTTTTTATTTTTTTATTTTAATTTGTATTTTCTTTTAATTTTTCTCCTTTATTTTTTTCAGAGCATTTCCATTGAAAACAAACAACACAAAAAATATGCTGACCTTGAAAAAAGCTATTTTATTTAATCATGTATTAATGAATTAATTCATTTGTTCGTTCGATCTTATTTTAATCTCTTTTGCTTTATTTTATTCTGTTTTATTTTACTTGTTTTATTTATTAATTCATTTATTATTTTAGTCTTAGTCTGTTATTTAATCATTCTATTTATTTAATCATTCTGTTCGATTCTGTGTTCGGGAAAAATTCAGTTCCCCAGTCTGTAAATGTGAATATCGAAGTCATTCCGGACATTACCTTGTGAATGACAGGAAGGTATTTGGGATCTTCCACTACGAGAACTGTAGATTCAAGTTGTTCAAGTCTTTTGAACTCTCAGAAATTGCTTCCAAGCTCAGAGTCTCTATAAGGGTCATGCTTTGAACATGAATGGAGGGTGTGTTGTATTGACCCCCCTCCACCTCCACATAATCCTGGTTAAGCATCAGGAGATTTAAGCGCAGGCCAATGTCAAAGGTTTCTGAACCAGGATCTTGTTACCCACGTCTTTTCTTTGGGCCCTAGTGACCTTTCAGTGCCGGTTCAATGAATCCAGCTCACCAGTTTATCTGTATCTATGTGTATCTTATGTGTTTTTATTCGAAACCTTTGAGGGTTTAACATAAGACATTTTTTGTTGTTGTTGTTAGGATTTAAATAAGGTTGTGGTCACAGCTGAAAATCTATTATTGCGTCCAGGACTCGCGGATCGATACTGCTTTGTCGACAGATTCGAGCCTCTGCTCTGCTCGGCTGAAGATGAATTAGATTTTTCTATAAAAACGCCAGCGCTTGGCTGTGCCATTGAGCTTATCGCAGGCCGTCTGGGATGCTTTACTCTTCACCTGTGGTATTTCATCCACTGTTATTACTGCCGCCCCACTCCCGGGCCTTCTCGGATTTTCCCATTCTCTATATCTTTCCTCATCTGTTATCTATAGGGGACATTTCTAATTCCAAATGGTTATGACCTGTATTAAAGTTTACGGATTAAAGATTAAGCTCTATTTTGTCCCAAATCCACCTGCTACTATATTTCTTTCATCACCCTTCAACTGTCCACCCTTTTATCATTTATACTCGACCATTCTCTCTATGGACTAAACACGTCATATAAGCATTATTGCTATTCGCCATGTTAAAAAATAAATAAGCACCTTTTCTAAAACTGTAATGAATTTGGTTGATATGCATGTGCATATCTAGCTGTTTCCTTGCTGTAAATTGAAATCTTTCAGTGTGTTTTGTGAAGGGCAAAACACAACCTTTTTTATGTGCCACTTTGTCACTGATATTTACATCCCTGCATTGCAGTGCCAAACTTGTGCAGTGAAAAACAACGTGTTAGAAGATGCTTGACTGCAGACACGCATGCTTTGGTCAGTCATGGAAATGCATACAATTGTAGTTGCATATAAACATTTATTTCAGGGTAATAAATGTAATGTTTGCGAGTAAAAAATGTGAAATGGTGACCAAAAGCGACTCTTCGGAGCCACTCCTGTTAATTCAATTTTCACAATCAAAATATTTCATTTGTGAGTACAAACAAATTGCAAACAGCAGCACAAATTAATACAATAGAATAAAGAGATTAATGCTTGCAATTAAAGTTATTAAACATGCAGTCGAGAACAGAGAGTGATTGTCTTTTGTTCTTTGATTAGCATGACAGACAGCAGCAGATTTATTAGGATTTTAAGAGCTTATGCACGGATCTAATAACATGTTATCTTTCTCAACTATTTATGTTCCAAAACTGATTGTGTAAAAAACATTTTGGCATAATTTGTATGTATTTGACCGTTTAAGCCACTCATTTTGGTAATTGTGACTTGCAAGCTGTTTGAGATGCGGCTTTATGCGTGCGTCACTTATATAGATTTTGGTGTGAGTGTGAAACCTGCGGGAATTAGTAAAATAATGTGCAATAGAAGCAGAAAAGGGGATGAGAACGTGCAGCTGGCAACAAAAGTCCCGTAATCTGAAAAAGACGTCAGGCCGATTGATCCGAGCTGAGCATGTGGAATATCGGCTGATTCTGGTACGTGGTCGATTGGTGCATCTCTGTTTAACTATATAATGCTTTCCTGTAGCTCAAACAGCAGAGTAAGTCGCTTGCAACATCAAGGTCATGGGTTCGATTCCCAGGGAAAGCAAGAACTGATTAGAATGTCAATGTGTTTCTTCAATGCAATGCCAGTCGCTTTGGATAAAAGTGTCTGATAAATGATGAATGCTTGAAAAGCCTCAAGTGTGAGTGTTGCAGATCTTCAAGCGTGTGTGTTTGTGTTTCAGGTGGTGATGAAGATCATCAAGCATTACCAGGAGGAAGGTCAGGGCAGTGAGGTGGTGCAGGGGGTGTTGCTGGGGCTGGTGGTGGAGGACAGGCTGGAGATCACCAACTGCTTCCCGTTCCCTCAACACACGGAGGACGATGCTGACTTTGATGAAGGTAAGGGACTAAAGTTGTGCTCGTTGCCTTAATCGTATGCTAGATTTATTTTCTTAGTTTTTTTCTTTTTCTTTTCTTAGCTTTTCTTTCTAAATTTCCTGTATCTCAAATAGTAGAGAGTGGCACTTGCAACATTATTAGAATGTCAATGTGTTTCTTGAATGCAATGCAAGTCGCTTTGGATAAAAGCGTCTGATAAATGCATGAATGTAAATTACATTCTAGTTACAATTATTAAAGCCGTCTGCCATCATTATTGTTAATAAAATGGATTATTCATTGATCAAATATAGCTTCATATTAGCACCAGGTAGTTATCGGAACTCGACCGATAATCGGTTTAATAATGTTTTTCCTAATATTCAAGCATCTTTCTATAATCGGGTATCGGTTTTGTAATATCGGAGTCACTGATAAATGGCGCAAAAGAAATTAAACAATACATTTACTGTGTTTTAAAACATTCACTATGAGTTACTAATTTAAATGTTTCAGTTTCATTTTGCATTGGCATCTAATGATACAGCAAAGCTGATCAAAAGTTAAACTAAACCTTTTTAAGTTGTTACAAAATATATAGATTTTAAATAAATGGTGGTTTTTAGCTTTCAATCAAATATTCAAGGGGGAAAAAAGAAAATCGAGGTTTGAAAATAATATATATAATAGTTACTTGAGCATCAAATCATGATATTACAATGATTTGTGAAGGATCGTGAGACACTGAATCTCAAACAGTAGATCGTGTTGCTTGCAACATCAAGGTCATGGGTTCGTTTCCCAGGGAAAGCAAGAACTGATTAGAATGTCAATGTGTTTCTTGAATGCAATCGGGTTTATTAACTTTGAATAAAAGCATCTGATAAATGCATGAATGTGAATAAAGGCTGGATTAATGATGCTGAAAATTCAGCTTTGATTTAAAAAAACCTAAACATTTGAATGCTAGTGTATGTGTGTAAAATATAGTTTAATTCGTTCCAAGAGCTCGTAACTTAATTCTCGTACACCAAAACAATTTTCATAAGAATGCAATAAAAAGCACTCGATTCGTTCCACACGACCATAAATGCGCATTTTAAATATTTTTTTGGTTTTACCCTATTAATTACAGTTAAAATTATAACCATTAAGATCTCATATAAATACTAGTTAATAATTGACAATTAGACTCTAAAATACGTGAGAATTTACTGTAACGCGCAATGATGCAACCAAACCGAGCGACAGAGAATGAACGAGTGAAGGGGTGATGGGCTTTATGAGAGGCTGTCGTCAGGATATTTCCAGTAAAAATGCGCACAAAGATGCCGAGCATTAGGACTTTTCCACACAAAAATGCGCGTGGGCGAGGGAATATTTTTCTTGCACTCTGATACAATACTCGTACACCGATTTGCTCGTATACAAAGTCACTCATAAACCGAGGTATTACTGTATTAATAATGATGATGATATGTAAAGCAACATCAGATGTCAAGTTACTTTGGATAAAAGCGTCTGATAAATGCATGAATGTAAATATATTCCAGTGTAACAGATCGTTCTGCCTTACATTATTCCTGATAAGACTGTCAACAACTTTCTGATTTGATTAGCAGCTGTTAAAAAACACACGCCTTTTGCACCTTTCTTCCTCTCGTTCTTCTTCATCCATTGCATTTCTCAGTGTGCGTAAACATAGAAAATAGGAAGATGAATAACTAGATATATAAAGATTTCATACAAGATTTGAACAACGGACCTTTGAGTTTGTGGGCTCGTATTTTTATCTGGATTATTCTCCAATAAGCCAGTGTTTAAATGTGTGCCCTTTGTATCATTCGTTTATTGCTTAAGGGTTTGTCATTTACAAATGGAAGATGATGCTATTATTCAAATTGGTGTTTAACGAACTATAAAAGTATGATGTATTGTTTTACTTATTGTTATTTAATGCAATTATGCACACAAGATTGAAATTTAGCAACATTTGTTTCAAGGAAATTCACTTTTATCGCTTGTCCTTGTTTTGTCACACATTAAACTCGTCTACGAGCGTAAGCTTTTGTGTTTTATCGCTCCTCTGTGTCTGGATCACTAAGGCAGAGAAACGTCATCGTCGATAGTCGCGCTAGTAAACGGCAAAGGAAATAGCTGTGTAATTCAACATAAACCTGTATCTGAGCAGAGGTTAGTGGCTCAGCTTTTATAGGGCTTCTCCAGAGATGAACGCCTTATCAAGCGCGGAGAGAAGGAGGGATGAGAGCGGTCTGGTTTCAGCACCGAGCGAGAGACTGTGAGTTGTTTATTGGGTTTTACGGCCTGCGAGATCACAGGTGTTGCCAGTGAGATGTGCCGCGTCATGGGAGGGAGAGTGAGGCAGGGGTGCATTATTAAAAGTGTAATGGGCTGTAGAGGCTCAGAAATGGAGCAGCAAAGGAACCAAAATTGACTAGGGTGTTGTTTTGTGGGCCTCCAAAATAGGGCCGGATGAAATGACTGTAAATACATCAATGGTTGAAAAAGATTCGGTTCATACAGTGAGTTATTCATAGCGGCGAAAAGCAAAAAACACACCGTGCCACTTAATCTCTTATGATTGATCTTCCCTTTTGGTTTGTCAATGAAGTTTGCATAATAATATTAATATACACATGTAATAATATACTTTAATAAACAAATTTTTGTTTTTATAAAAGATATTATTTAATATCACACACACGTGTATACACACGCGCGTATATATACACTCACACACGCGTACATATGCACACACACACACACACACACACACACGCGTACATATGCACTCACACGCGTGTATACAATCACAGATGTGTGTGTATATATACAATCACACACGTGTATATATACACTCACATGCGCGTATATATACACAATCACACACGCACGTATATATACACAATCACACACGCACGTATATATACACTCACATGCGCGTATATATACAATCACACATGCGCGTATATATACACAATCACACACGCACGTATATATACACAATCACACACGTGTATATATACACTCACACGCACGTATATATACACAATCACACACGCGTATATACACAATCACACATGCGCGTATATATACACAATCACACACGTGTATATATACACTCACACGCGTATAAATACAATCACACATGCGTATATATACACTCACACACGCGTATATATACACTCACACACGCGTATATATATACACTCACACACGCGTATATATATACACTCACACACGCGTATATATACACTCACACACGCGTATATATACAATCACACACGCGTATATATACAATCACACACGCGTATATATACAATCACACACGTGTATATATACATACACTCACACACACATGTATGTATATATACACAGACACACACACACGTGTATATATACACACACATGTACACATACACACACAAACACACGTGTGTGTGTGTGTGTATATATATGTACAGGGAGTGCAGAATTATTAGGCAAGTTGTATTTTTGAGGATTAATTTTATTATTGAACAACAACCATGTTCTCACTGAACACAAAAAACTCATATCAAAGCTGAATATTTTTGTATCAATATTTTAAGTAGTTTTTAGTTTTAGCTATTTTAGGGGGATATCTGTGTGTGCAGGTGACTATTACTGTGCATAATTATTAGGCAACTTAACAAAAAACAAATTTATACCCATTTCAATTATTTATTTTTACCAGTGAAACCAATATAACATCTCAACATTCACAAATATACATTTCTGACATTCAAAAACCAAACAAAAACAAATCAGTGACCAATATAGCCACCTTTCTTTGCAAGGACACTCAAAAGCCTGCCATCCATGGATTCTGTCAGTGTTTTGATCTGTTCACCATCAACATTGCGTGCAGCAGCAACCACAGCCTCCCAGACACTGTTCAGAGAGGTGTACTGTTTTCCCTCCTTGTAAATCGCACATTTGATGATGGACCACAGGTTCTCAATGGGGTTCAGATCAGGTGAACAAGGAGGCCATATCATTAGATTTTCTTCTTTTATACCCTTTCTTGCCAGCCACGCTGTGGAGTACTTGGACGCGTCTGATGGAGCATTGTCCTGCATGAAAATCATGTTTTTCTTGAAGGATGCAGACTTCTTCCTGTACCACTGCTTGAAGAAGGTGTCTTCCAGAAACTGGCAGTAGGACTGGGAGTTGAGCTTGACTCCATCCTCAACACGAAAAGGCCCCACAAGCTCATCTTTGATGATACCAGCCCAAACCAGTACTCCACCTCCACCTTGCTGGCGTCTGAGTCGGACTGGAGCTCTCTGCCCTTTACCAATCCAGCCACGGGCCCATCCATCTGGCCCATCAAGACTCACTCTCATTTCTTCAGTCCATAAAACCTTAGAAAAATCAGTCTTGAGATATTTCTTGGCCCAGTCTTGACGTTTCAGCTTGTGTGTCTTGTTCAGTGGTGGTCGACTTTCTGCCTTTCTTACCTTGGCCATGTCTCTGAGTATTGCACACCTTGTGCTTTTGGGCACTCCAGTGATGTTGCAGCTCTGAAATATGGCCAAACTGGTGGCAAGTGGCATCTTGGCAGCTGCACGCTTGACTTTTCTCAGTTCACGGGCAGTTATTTTGCGCCTTGGTTTTTCCGCACGCTTCTTGCGACCCTGTTGACTATTTTGAATGAAACGCTTGATTGTTCGATGATCACGCTTCAGAAGCTTGGCTATTTTAAGACTGCTGCATCCCTCTGCAATATATCTCACTATTTTTGACTTTTCTGAGCCTGTCAAGTCCTTCTTTTGACCCATTTTGCCAAAGGAAAGGAAGTTGCCTAATAATTATGCACACCTGATATAGGGTGTTGATGTCATTAGACCACACCCCTTCTCATTACAGAGATGCACATCACCTAATATGCTTAATTGGTAGTAGGCTTTCCAGCCTATACAGCTTGGAGTAAGACAACATGCATAACGAGGATGATGTGGTCAAAATACTAATTTGCCTAATAATTCTGCACTCCCTGTATATACAATCACACACGCGTATATATACACTCACACACGCGTATATATACAATCACACACGCGTATATATACAATCACACACGCGTATATATACACTCACACACGCGTATATATACAATCACACACGCGTATGTATACACTCACACACGCGTATATATACAATCACACACGCGTATATATACACTCACACACGCGTATATATACAATCACACACGCGTATATATACACTCACACACGCGTATATATACACTCACACACGCGTATATATACACTCACACACGCGTATATATACACTCACACACGCGTATGTATACACTCACACACGCGTATGTATACACTCACACACGCGTATGTATACACTCACACACGCGTATGTATACACTCACACACGCGTATATATACAATCACACACGCGTATATATACACTCACACACGCGTATATATACAATCACACACGCGTATGTATACACTCACACACGCGTATGTATACAATCACACACGCGTATATATACACTCACACACGCGTATATATACAATCACACACGCGTATATATACACTCACACACGCGTATATATACACTCACACACGCGTATATATACACTCACACACGCGTATATATACATACACTCACACACACATGTATGTATACACACACAGACACACACACGTGTATATATACACTCACACACGTGTATATATACACTCACACACGCGTATATATACACTCACACACGCGTATATATACACTCACACACGCGTATATATACACTCACACACGCGTATATATACACTCACACACGCGTATATATACAACCACACACGCGTATATATACAATCACACACGCGTATATATACAATCACACACGCGTATATATACAATCACACACGCGTATATATACACTCACACACGCGTATATATACACTCACACACGCGTATATATACACTCACACACGCGTATATATACACTCACACACGCGTATATATACACTCACACACGCGTATATATACATACACTCACACACACATGTATGTATACACACACAGACACACACACGTGTATATATACACTCACACACGCGTATATATACACTCACACACGCGTATATATACACTCACACACGCGTATATATACACTCACACACGCGTATATATACACTCACACACGCGTATGTATACACTCACACACGCGTATGTATACACTCACACACGCGTATGTATACACTCACACACGCGTATATATACAACCACACACGCGTATATATACACTCACACACGTGTATATATACAACCACACGCGTATATATACACTCACACACGCGTATATATACAATCACACACGCGTATATATACACTCACACACTCGTATATATACACTCACACACGCGTATATATACAACCACACACGCGTATATATACAATCACACACGCGTATATATACAACCACACACGCGTATATATACACTCACACGCGTATATATACACTCTCACACGCGTATATATACACTCACACACGCGTATATATACACTCACACACGCGTATATATACATACACTCACACACACATGTATGTATACACACACAGACACACACACGCGTATATATACACTCACACACGCGTATATATACACTCACACACGCGTATATATACACTCACACACGCGTATATATACAACCACACACGCGTATATATACAATCACACACGTGTATATATACATACACTCACACACACATGTATGTATACACACACAGACACACACACGTGTATATATACACACACACATGTATACATACACACACAAACACACGTGTGTGTGTGTGTGTGTATATATATATATATATATATATACACACTCACACACAGTTATACATACACACGTATACACACTCACACACATGTATATACACACACACACACACACACACACACACTCACATATATATTTATTTAATTGGTACAGTGAAATAAAATGATTCATGCCATAGTAAAAGATTATTGGTAAAGATTTTTTTGTGACGGCAGACTTGGATTTAAAAGTATATATTTATATTCGTGAGTGTTAGAAGGGACAACAGGAGCACCTTTGAGTCGGCAGCTGACTTTAAAGTGTTACGATGCGTTTGTCAGGAAGAGTTGAGTGCTAATGCTAAACGAGAAGTATTGCGCCTCAAGCGTATTGCATTGCGTCTCCAAGTGTACATTAACTCAGTGAGTGTGACTGTGGTTCCTCGCGCTTCATTTATTCTCCGCCTCTGCTACAGGGTTTGTGTACATACCACAATGTGTTTGAGTGACCCTCTCCCACCCTTCCTATCACAGCGCGTTTCTCTCTCCGTCTTTAGCCTGTAGGGCTGTGCCTGACAAATTATGGTGTCTAATGGATATTTAAACACCCTTCATATGCAAAGCAAGGAGCCTTGAACTGTACGGGCGGCAGAAAGGTGTAAATTCACTCTTTAATGAGCAGCCGAGACTCTATTGCTTGTTTTTCCTGCAAGGCAATTGCTTTATTTATTAGTGGAGTTTTAAAAAGTGAGTTAGAGTCGACTGGCTTTCTTTACCTCCTGCTCGTGAGCGTTTTTTCCAAGGGGGTTTTCAATTTCGTCCATTATGAAACCTGCCGGTGACCTGAGGTTACTTCCATCACTTCACTCTATTTTTACCTGGTGTTTGACTGTCTCAAACAGAGCCCAAGTCTTTCAGGTGGCTGGATTGAGTCTTATCTGATGGAGGGGTGCAGGTTTGTTTGGGAGAGAGTGAAATGGGAAGGTGGAAACACCTAAAGAGCTGCAATACAAACATTCACAGGCTTTGCAGAGATATGATTTGTGTCTGACCTTGGGATCATAGAAAGAACCAGCTCTGCATGTGTTTAATGAATGTTTTATGAAGTGTGGTGTTAGATTTGCCAATGCAAACTATAACAGTGTAAACTCTAAATACCTAAAGCTTAATATGCATGGAGAAACTATGTGTTATTGTGAGTTTTGAGTTGACCAATTGCAGATAGTAGGACTGTTTGGGAAACCTGTTTGAAAACAATGATTATTAATTTTGCTTTTCTACTTGATTGATGTAAAAAATCTCAATGCATCCTTAAATGCTAATAGTAAATGCCTATCCTTACAAAAAAGTATGGGGATAATATTGATATATAAACAAAACATACTTGTCATTCAATTTTTAAAATGTTACAAAATATTTATATTTCAAATAAATGCTGTTCTTTTAAACTCTTGGTTTCAGGAACAGCACAATTGCTTTCAGCACTGAATAATAATTATAAATGTTTGTTGAGCATCAAATCATCATATCAGAATGATGACACTGAAGACTGGAGTAATGATGCTGAAAACACAACTTTAATCACAGGAATAAATGACACTTTACTATATATTTACATAGAAAACAGCTGTTTTACACTGATATAATATTACAGTTTTACTGTATTTATGATCTAATAAATTCAGCTTTAATCACAGGAATAAATGACACTTTACTATATATTCACATAGAAAACAGCTGTTTTACATTGATATAATATTACACAGTTTTACTGTATTTATCATCTAATAAATTCAGCTTTAATCACAGGAATAAATGACACTTTACTATATATTCACATAGAAAACAGCTGTTTTACACTGATATAATATTACACTGTTTTACTGTATTTATCATCTAATAAATTCAGCTTTAATCACAGGAATAAATGACACTTTACTATATATTCACATAGAAAACAGCTGTTTTACACTGATATAATATTACACTGTTTTACTGTATTTATCATCTAATAAATTCAGCTTTAATCACAGGAATAAATGACACTTTACTATATATTCACATAGAAAACAGCTGTTTTACACTGATATAATATTACACTGTTTTACTGTATTTATCATCTAATAAATTCAGCTTTAATCACAGGAATAAATGACACTTTACTATATATTCACATAGAAAACAGCTGTTTTACACTGATATAATATTACACTGTTTTACTGTATTTATCATCTAATAAATTCAGCTTTAATCACAGGAATAAATGACACTTTACTATATATTCACATAGAAAACAGCTGTTTTACACTGATATAATATTACACTGTTTTACTGTATTTATCATCTAATAAATTCAGCTTTAATCACAGGAATAAATGACACTTTACTATATATTCACATAGAAAACAGCTGATTTACACTGATATAATATTACTCTGTTTTACTGTATTTATCATCTAATAAATTCAGCTTTAATCACAGGAAAAAATGACACTTTACTATATATTCACATAGAAAACAGCTGTTTTACATTGATATAATATTACACTGTTTTACTGTATTTATCATCTAATAAATTCAGCTTTAATCACAGGAATTAATGACACTTTACTATATATTCACATAGAAAACAGCTGTTTTACACTGATATAATATTCCAGATTTGACTCTACTGTGTTTTTGCTCAAATGCGGCCTTTTTGATGAGCACATAGACGATAGATCGAACATAAAATAGAGGATTAAAGTAATCTTGCACACAACTTTACGCACAAGTTGCATTTGTATAGTAGCATTATATAAGTGGCACTGATATTATGGTAATGTGCATCACCTCAGGCTGTTGTGTCTGTGTTTCTGTCTCAGGGTGTTGACACAGCCATGATTTGATTTCACGGCATGATTCTGTAGAAATTTGTAAATGTGAACGAACAACCAAAATATTGGTAGTGTATGAATTTGTTTAGAGTTTGTTTCTGTGTTAGTTAGTCATGTGTTGAAACTGGTGGTTATGGAAAGGAGCGGGACATTTCCCAAACACACTGGAAGCTCTCGACCAATCACAACACACCGATCCAGCCGACCAATCAGAGCACAGTGTGCTTTCAGAAGGAGGGACTTCCTAGAGACAGGAACTAAACAGAGCGTTTCTGACAGACTGGGAAGAGACGAGCCGCAACAATGGAGATTATGGAGAAATAATCAACATTTAAGCAGGAAAACCTGTTTAGTATTTAAGTTTTTTCCCGTTTAAAATATTCTTCCAAACTACCATTGTAGCCAATTATACACAATGTAAAATAAAATCCTGTAAAAAAACTTAAATGTGTACAAGAGAGAATTATATTTAATTACTGTCACATGTGCTCCAATAGGATATAATAGACAGTTTTGTTTTTAGTAACTAGCTAGTGCGATGAGTCAGTGTTAATTACATGAGAACTTACTGTGTAAGTTTAAATGTTTATTGCTGTGTTGAACTTTCGTTGTGCATTTTGTGCTGTTTTTCCGCTGTAATGAGATGCATCTCTTCATCATGTTCCAGATTGAGACTGAAGCAGCCAATGAGATGCTGCCAGCTGTTCCCTCTGTCCCACATCAACGCATCAGGATACATGCCACGTTATATGCGTTTTCCCTTCCCTGTTGGCTTCCCTTTTTGCTTTTCCCTCTCCTGTTTGACTCCAAGAAAGTATCTGCAGTCGTATTGACCAACATGTGGATTTTCCAGTCAAATGTCTCTGATTCGAAGAACAGTGCACTGCAAAACAATCAAGAAAATAAGAAAAGAAAACATAAATTTAAAATGAAAACAACCCTTGATTAAGCAAAAGTATCTGGCAATGACGTGAGAAAATTCTGCTTGATGAGAACATCTTAAAACGAGACAAAACACTTCTTTAAAAAGTTCTTAAAACAGGAAAAAAGCTGAGGATATTATAACTAGATTCAAGCAGCACAAATTATGAAACCAATGCAGAAATAGTCAAATCAAGCTTTTTCTTTCTTAAATGTGTAGTTGGGTTTAAATAAATGTAAAGTTCATTGGAACATAATATTATATAAATCTTTGTGACAGAATGTGCAAACATTGTTTTCTAAAAGTAACAATCATTTTGCTCTTAAAATAAGAAAATATGTCTTGAAATTTCTGATTTCAGGATGAACTGAGACAAAATATATCGTTCACTTTAAAAACATTCATTCATTCATTTAAAGAATCACCAGAATTGTACATTTTTACTAATTAAATTCAAGTTATATTTTCTCAAAACAATCAAAATAATATTTTACTCTTTGTTCTAGGCGAGTTCATTTATCCTAGAAAAGAAAAACAACATTTATTGCTTTATTTCAAGATATTTTGACTCGTGAAGATTGTGTATTTCTCAGTTTTTGGACCTGGTTGCCCCCAGTACTTCATGTGAACTAATAGCACTAATGATCTGCTAATGTGTTAATGTGTAGAATCAGGACTGTTTGAGCGTCTGGAGGACTCACAGTCCGTCTGTGGCTGAACACACAGTGGTTTAGTATGAAAGCACCTCCACTGACAGGCTTTTGAGGCTCTAAAAAGTCATGTTTAATGATCTAGAACAAATTCAGCTGAGCTTTACACCGTGTCCTAACCAGCCGCGACCAGCCGTCGAGTGATTTGTCAGTCCTTGATGAAAGTGAAAATGCTGTGATTCAGCAAAATCACAGCCAGTCAGAACATAAACATGCATTTATTTAGTTTTTTTTTTTGCTTGTGTGTATAAAAGTGGCTTTACATATCGTCATCATTATTAATATAATTAAATTAAAAGTTTTAAATTAAAATATTAATAGTATTTTACTGTTTGTAAGTTTGTATTTTACACATACACTAGCATTCAAATGTTTTTTTTTAAATCAAAGCTGCATTTTCAGCATCATTAATCCAGCCTTTATTCACATTCATGCATTTATCAGATGCTTTTATTCAAAGCGACTTGCATTGCATTCAAGAAACACATTGACATTCTAGTCAGTTCTTGTTCAGTTCTTCGAACCCATGACCTTGATGTTGCAAGCGCCACTCTCTACTGTTTGAGATTCAGTCTCACGATCCTTCAAAAATCATTGTAATATCATGATTTGATGCTCAAGTAACTATTTTTAATGTTATTTTCAAAACTTGATTTTCTTTTTTCCCCCTTGAATATTTGATTGAAAGCTAAAAAACACCATTTATTTAAAATTATATATATTTTGTAACAATTTTAAAAGGTTTAGTTTAACTTTTGATCAGCTTTGCTGCATCATTAGATGCCAATGCAAAATGAAATGAAACATTTAAATTAGTAACTCATAGGGAACGTTTTTAGCTTGTTGAAAAATATTTATATAAAAATAATAATCTATATTCCGATTGCAGCCCCCCCCCCCCCATACTCTCTGAGAAAGCATTTTTCAAGTTTCTAGCTTGGTGATATTCTTGCAGAAACAAGACAACCTCATTTTTTATTTCACCAGAAGATGGCAATATGGGACCTTTCAAAGTGCTTGTGAGTGTGTCGGTGAGAGTGTGTGTTTGTGAGAGAGAGAGAGAGTGTGTGTGTGTGAGCTCAGTGACTCCAACTGGGTGGGGAATTTATCTGATAAATGCATAAATAAAACTGTGTTTGACTTAAAGATTGCAGCTCTGTGCTGTCGGAGGGAATCCGCAGCCCATATTTCCTGGCAGAAAAATTGAGTATTCATTGTGGAAATGATCTTGTAGATTAACTCTGTTTCAGGCAGAGGTGCGCTGAGAATGGATTATCCATTTAGGCTGTTTGTAAGTTTGTATTTTGTACATGAACGGAGCATTACGACATCACCTCCGTGGCAGGAGTGATATATTTTTAAGTTGATTTCAGGTTTGTGACAGAGGAGGGGAGGAGAGGAGTGTGCCACAGTTAACGGCATGCGGACGAAGAAAAATGAAGGCTTTCAGGGATGTCGTCAGTCAAGCGACGTGCCCGGCATCCTAATGGGCTCGGGGTGTGATTTTTATTTTCTCTCTTCTTCATTTTCCTGAATTTGATTGTTATATAACCGCAGACCCCGTCGAAAGCAATCTGAAACCAGCGTAAGCTGGTTTTCTCCTGTCTGACTGCTGGTTTAAAGAGGTTGGGGGGGATTTTCAGCCGGTTGCAGGTTTCAGATTTTGCAGGGACTGGCCAAGAAGTGAGAAAATGATGGACTAGTGATATTATGAAGTCTGTTTTGTGCCTCTCTTGTACCATTGATTATTTAAAGGCTGTAATGTATTAATCAGGTTAGTCTAAGCCTGTCTGGCACACAGCCTTTAGTAGTTAAACATGGGAATTGACATGCCAGCACAGTCTAAGTCTTACCCCGCATCGTCAACCACCTGCTCAAGTGCATGAATCACAGTCTTCATGTTTTATTTGAACACATTTGAAGAATTAACCACAATTAGGCCTGTTCGCTTGATCTCCATAAGTGTTAATCCTATTTTTGGATTGCTTTTTGGCCAGATGGATTCGTCTTTTGTGGCTGCTTCGCAAGTATGGATATGGAGAACTACATATTTTCAAAATCAATTTGGTCTTAAACGAGCCTTGTGTAATTAGGCCGGGTTTTGGGTTTGTCTGACCCAGTTGCATATTTTAGGGGTTGCTTATATTACGTTAGTAACGCGTACAGAAAGAGGTAGACCGATGATGCTTTGTTGATGCTTTAAAAGAGTTGAATTTAAACATGCAACTTCTCAGAAAGAGTTTTATCATGGAAACTGTCCCAAAAGTAAAGCTCAGCTCACTAATGAAAGCCCCCAAAAAAGTCATGTCGTTTTACATATGTCGTTTTACATATCGTTTTTACTGTATTTTTTATACAAAAATCATCCAAGAATCTTACTGAGAACAGTAGTGTAGACTAAACTAGAGAATAAAGTTAGTCGAGACCAACTTTAGAAGTTGGCTTGAGAAAGTCGGACAAGAAACTTTAAATTAACATGTTGCTAGCATGATTTAACAAGAATTAGCCTGTCGGTAGCATGATTTAGCAAGAATTAGCCTGACGGTTGCATGATTTAGCAAAAGAATTAGCCTGTCGATAGCATGATTTAACGAGAATTAGCATGTCGGTAGCATGATTTAACGAGAATTAGCCTGTCGGTAGCATGATTTAACGAGAATTAGCCTGTCGGTAGCATGATTTAGCGAGAATTAGCCTGTCGGTAGCATGATTTGCCATGAATTAGCCTGTCGGTAGCATGATTTGGCAAGAACTAGCCTGTCGGTAGCATGATTTAACGAGAATTAGCCTGTCGGTAGCATGATTTGGCAAGAATTAGCCTGTCGGTAGCATGATTTGGCAAGAATTAGCCTGTCGATAGCATGATTTAACGAGAATTAGCATGTAGATAGCATGATTTAACGAGAATTAGCCTGTCGGTAGCATGATTTAACGAGAATTAGCCTGTCGGTAGCATGATTTAACGAGAATTAGCCTGTCGGTAGCATGATTTAGCGAGAATTAGCCTGTCGGTAGCATGATTTGCCATGAATTAGCCTGTCGGTAGCATGATTTGGCAAGAACTAGCCTGTCGGTAGCATGATTTAACGAGAATTAGCCTGTCGGTAGCATGATTTGGCAAGAATTAGCCTGTCGGTAGCATGATTTGGCAAGAATTAGCCTGTCGGTAGCATGCCTGTCTGTAGCATGATTTATCAAGAAGTAGCCTGTCGGTAGCATGATTTATTAAGAATTAGTCTGTCGGTAGCATGATTTATCAAGAATTAGCCTGTCGGTAGCATGATTTATCAAGAATTAGCCTGTCTGTAGCATGATTTATCAAGAATTAGCCTGTCTGTAGCATGATTTGGCAAGAATTAGCCTGTCTGTAGCATGATTTGGCAAGAAGTAGCCTGTCGGTAGCATGATTTATCAAGAATTAGCCTGTCTGTAGCATGATTTGGCAAGAATTAGCCTGTCGGTAGCATGATTTATCAAGAATTAGCCTGTCTGTAGCATGATTTATCAAGAATTAGCCTGTCTGTAGCATGATTTGGCAAGAAGTAGCCTGTCGGTAGCATGATTTGGCAAGAATTAGCCTGTCTGTAGCATGATTTGGCAAGAATTAGCCTGTCTGTAGTATGATTTATCAAGAATTAGCCTGTCGGTAGCATGATTTATCAAGAATTAGCCTGTCTGTAGCATGATTTGGCAAGAATTAGCCTGTCTGTAGCATGATTTGGCAAGAATTAGCCTGTCTGTAGTATGATTTAACGAGAATTAGCCTGTCTGTAGCATGAATTGCCATGAATTAGCCTGTCTGTAGCATGATTTGGCAAGAATTAGCCTGTCTGTAGTATGATTTAACGAGAATTAGCCTGTCTGTAGCATGAATTGCCATGAATTAGCCTGTCTGTAGCATGATTTGGCAAGAATTAGCCTGTCTGTAGCATGATTTGGCAAGAATTAGCCTGTCTGTAGTATGATTTAACGAGAATTAGCCTGTCTGTAGCATGAATTGCCATGAATTAGCCTGTCTGTAGCATGATTTGGCAAGAACTAGCCTGTCAGTAGCATGATTTAACGAGAATTAGCCTGTCTGTAGCATGATTTGGCAAGAACTAGCCTGTCGGGAGCATGATTTGACGAAAATTAGCCTGTCGGTAGTATGATTTGGCGAGAATTAGCATGTCGGTAGCATGATTTGGCAAGAACTAGCCTGTCGGGAGCATGATTTGACGAGAATTAGACTGTCGGTAGCATGATTTAGCGAGAATTAGCCTGTCTGTAGCATGATTTGCCATGAATTAGCCTGTCTGTAGCATGATTTAGCAAGAATTAGCATGCCGTTGACATGAATTAGCATAAATGAACATGATGCTAAGGTGTTACAGGTGGTTGCTAAAGCGGTCTGAGTGGTTGTTTGGGTGTTGCTAGGGTATCTGGGGTGGTTGCTAGGTTGTTAATACTTTACATTTTTGTAAGTGTTTTATAACTATCTGAATGCTGAAAAAGAAAAACTTGCATATCTGTCTTCTTGTACACAAACCCTGTGCCAGAGCCCTTCCTGTTGAGTCGACATCCCAATGCATGCGCTCGCTAGTTTTCTCAGAGCGGGTTAAGTGTCGCTTGCGGGGACGGTAAGCAGTGTTGTGACGTTTACAGCACGGCCTAATGAGTTTTTGCTCATCAGAGCGAGATCATGCGGTGCTGTCGAGGGCGTAGCGTCTCCACCGCTGCCCGTGGCGAAGATTAGAGCCGTGGTTAATCTCGGGTTAGATCCGATCAGGCGAGCGCGCTTCAATGCTCTCCTGGTCACCGTTCGCCACCCTCGCTCTCAGGAAACTTGCTTCGAAATGCATTTTGCTTCCACCATAACAAACCCTTATTTTTCATTTCCCCCCTCCGGCAGCTGTCCTCTGTGTTACGGTTTTCTCCGTGTGTCCTGCAGGATAAGGTTGCATGTCTGTAACGAGTGCCTGGAAGGCCCGGTCCGTGTCTCTCACCCCGAGGCGAACCGAATTCAGGTCAGGGTTAGTGTAAAGCTTGTGTCTGTTTGAGGCAGATGTTTGGGTATGTTTGTCTTCTAATGGCACTAAAGATTGTGCTCGCATCCATCTTTCCATTTATAAATTTCACATTTCGATACTCCCGTTAACATTTTTTAGCCTGTGTTATTGTGCATCGCTCACTGACTGTTTACTTCCTGTGATCTGTTTTCATCATGCGGTCAGCATCACAGAAATGAGTCCTCGTGATGTCATATTAGACGTCGCGCCTGCATCCTCCTCGCTTTGGACGACATGTTTTTTTGGGGTCGTCACTTGGGATTTGCGAATGTAGTCAACACTTATACACACACACACACATGCATATATGTTATATACACACTCTCACACACACTTACATGCATATGCGCACACACACACACACACACACACACACACACACACACACACACACACACACACACACACCCTTACATGCATACTCTCTCACACAGACACAAACATTCTCACACACTTACATGCATACACACACTCTCACACACACTTTCATGCATAGACTCTCTCTCACACACACACACACACACACACACACACACACACACACACACACACACACACACACACACACACACACACACACACACGTTCACACACTGGCATGCATATACTCATACACACACTCCCACACACTGACATGCATACACACACTCTCACACACACTTTCATGCATATACTCTCTCACACACACACACACACGTTCACACACTGACATGCATATACTCATACACAAACACACTTACATGCGCACACACACACACACACTCACACATGCATATACTCCCACACACTTACATGCATATACTCACACACACACACACACACACACACACACCCTCACATGCATATACTCCCACACACACATGCATATACACACACACACACACACACACACACATATATATGTATGTATATGTGAAACAAGCAAACCATTGCATCATTTACTACAACCATCCGCCACTGGGATCCCGTTCAGCTGAAAGACATATGTATAGTTTTTAATTTCTATTTACCTGTTTACCTGTAAACTCGTTATCTCAGATATCACCGTGGAAACCGAGACGCACCTCTTTCTTCATAAAGCAGCAGTTTTGAGACTCCGGAAGGAAAGCGGTGCAAAATAGTGACCTTATTTTCAACAACATTCATTATGGGATTTAAACTTTATTCATAGATTAACTATTTTAAATGTATTTAAATATTTTCTTACTTTTAGACTAGTGGGTTACAAAAAGTCAGTTTAAATGACTAAGAAATTAGTCGTAGCGCACTTTCCTAGTCGTCACACACCTCAAGTGTTATTCACGTAGCGTCCAAATTGATGTCTCACCTCTTGCATTTGCATGCTTTCGCTGAGAGTAAAGAGGTGGCTGGGCCAAGGTGTTTGGCAGGCTTGGGATTTGAGCGTTTCAATGGGTGCGCATGTCTGTGTCAGGAGATAAAGTTATCTGTGTCGGGCACACACTGGGCCGGCTCCATCCCTCACGCAGACTCCTGAGCACAGAGCCGCGCCGGATCTCTGTGTGGTAAAGTGGAGGTGGTGTGGTGCGGGATACTAAAAGGGTTTGTTTCGCGCAGCAGCAACAAAGTGGATGAAAACACTAATGCGGCTAATGACTCGCTTCTCGCCCGACACCACCTCCTCCTCATCCCACTCCTCCGCATCCTCGCTCCGCACAGCTTGTAGGCACAGCAACCGAGACAAAGGTGAGCGCCAGCAGGAGAACCGAGGACAAGGAGCGACTGTGTGAGTTGGGGATAATAGGAGTGACGCGGTGCCGTTCACTGGCTTCAAGTCATTTTAAAAGTCGGAATACATTTACCTGCTTTTCGTGACCCGTTCTATCGTCATGCACTGATTGAAAGATATCATATTTTAAATAGTGCTTGTCATACACAAATGTATTATTTTAAGGATGCATTATGTTTTACGGTATTTATTGATTAATAAATTCGACTTTTTTATCACAGGAATAAATGACACTTTACTATATATTCACATAGAAAACAGCTGTTTTACACTGATATAATATTACACTGTTTTACTGTATTTATCATCTAATAAATTCAGCTTTAATCACAGGAATAAATGACACTTTATTATATATTCACATAGAAAACAGCTGTTTTACACTGATATAATATTACACTGTTTTACTGTATTTATCATCTAATAAATTCAGCTTTAATCACAGGAATAAATGTCACTTTACTATATATTCACATAGAAAACAGCTGTTTTACACTGATATAATATTACACTGTTTTACTGTATTTATCATCTAATAAATTCAGCTTTAATCACAGGAATAAATGACACTTTACTATATATTCACATAGAAAACAGCTGTTTTACACTGATATAATATTACACTGTTTTACTGTATTTATCATCTAATAAATTCAGCTTTAATCACAGGAATAAATGACACTTTACTATATATTCACATAGAAAATAGCTGTTTTACACTGATATAATATTACACTGTTTTACTGTATTTATCATCTAATAAATTCAGCTTTAATCACAGGAATAAATGACACTTTACTATATATTCACATAGAAAACAGCTGTTTTACACTGATATAATATTACACTGTTTTACTGTATTTATCATCTAATAAATTCAGCTTTAATCACAGGAATAAATGACACTTTATTATATATTCACATAGAAAACAGCTGTTTTACACTGATATAATATTACACTGTTTTACTGTATTTATCATCTAATAAATTCAGCTTTAATCACAGGAATAAATGTCACTTTACTATATATTCACATAGAAAACAGCTGTTTAACACTGATATAATATTACACTGTTTTACTGTATTTCTCATCTAATAAATTCAGCTTTAATCACAGGAATAAATGACACTTTACTATATATTCACATAGAAAACAGCTGTTTTACACTGATATAATATTACACTGTTTTACTGTATTTATCATCTAATAAATTCAGCTTTAATCACAGGAATAAATGACACTTTACTATATATTCACATAGAAAACAGCTGTTTTACACTGATATAATATTACACTGTTTTACTGTATTTATCATCTAATAAATTCAGCTTTAATCACAGGAATAAATGACACTTTATTATATATTCACATAGAAAACAGCTGTTTTACACTGATATAATATTACACTGTTTTACTGTATTTATCATCTAATAAATTCAGCTTTAATCACAGGAATAAATGACACTTTACTATATATTCACATAGAAAACAGCTGTTTTAAACTGATATAATATTACACTGTTTTACTGTATTTATCATCTAATAAATTCGGCTTTAATCACAGGAATAAATGACACTTTACTATATATTCACATAGAAAACAGCTGTTTTACACTGATATAATATTACACTGTTTTACTGTATTTATCATCTAATAAATTCAGCTTTAATCACAGGAATAAATGACACTTTACTATATATTCACATAGAAAACAGCTGTTTTAAACTGATATAATATTACACTGTTTTACTGTATTTATCATCTAATAAATTCGGCTTTAATCACAGGAATAAATGACACTTTACTATATATTCACATAGAAAACAGCTGTTTTACACTGATATAATATTACACTGTTTTACTGTATTTATCATCTAATAAATTCAGCTTTAATCACAGGAATAAATGACACTTTACTATATATTCACATAGAAAACAGCTGTTTTACACTGATATAATATTACACTGTTTTACTGAATTTATCATCTAATAAATTCAGCTTTAATCACAGGAATAAAGGACACTTTACTATATATTCACATAGAAAACAGCTGTTTTACACTGATATAATATTAGTAAGATATGAAGCCTTGCCTCAGCTAAACGAGCCAGGTAAGTTTTTCCATCACATGGCTTTTGAGTTAGAATATGCATTCTAATTACCTGGACAAAATTGACAAATATTGATATTTTGGGCTTGATTTGTGCTAAAGAAGCAATACTATTGTCAAATTCTTGAGCTTTAACATAATTCACTATAATTGTTTGTTTTCAATACACTTAGTTGACCATTTTAGATCTTCAGGTTGATAGAAATTGTATATTTATCGCCCCAAAAAATAGCTGTTAACAGTAAATGCATACATTAATCAGACGCTTTTATCCAAAGTGACTTGCATTGCATTCAAGAAACACATTGACATTCTAATCAGTTCTTGCTTTCCCTGGGGATCGAACCCATGACATTGATGTTTTAAGTGCCACACTTTCTACTGTTAGAGACACAGGAAAGTATAGTTCAAGCCGCAGTGCTAGTAATAGTGGAACATGGGGATTTTCAGGACTACGTCAGTCTGATTCTGTCAAGACATTGTAGAGTTGAAGCCGCCAGAGCAGATGCTTCAGCAGATGGAGTTTACAAACACTAGTCCATTTTGGGTTGGTTTGTGGATCTAGGGCTTTAATGCATTATGGTCTGTATGTAGAGAATTAGACGTGGTGGAGGTTGGCAGAGAGGAACAGAGAGGGTGAAGGTTTAGTCACATTTCTTCCGTTTTGAGACCCAGAACGAGGCCATGCTCCTTCAGCTCAGCTACTCTTTATTGAGTATGTCCTTCACTTTGCAAAAACTGAGCAAAAGCACGACTAGAGAGCGCAGACACTGCGGGATGCACCTGATTCAGTTAGACTTCTGCGTGTGTGCATGAAGAATGTGAATGTGGCGCTTGCAACATCAAGGTCAGGGGTTCGAATCCCAGGGAAAGCAAGAACTGATTAGAATGTCAATGTGATTCTTTAATGCGATGCAAGTCGCTTTGGATAAAAGTGTCTGATAAATGCAGAAATGTAAAAGCATTTAGAGATATGCATATCATATGATAAAGGTAAGCAGTTTTTTAAATATCAGACCAAATGCATTTATTTATATTATATAACGGTTTAATAAACAATTAAAAAGCTTATATTTTGGACACAATAATACCTGAAAATAGTTCCAACTAAACCCACAGCAGAACTTTATCTCTGAGCAACACAGTACTGAATCAGTCGCTCCGTCTGAACGAATCGGTTGTTCGAATGATTCAATGACTCATTAAGATGATTCGCACTTTTAGCATCATTTAATTTTAAATTAAGGGAGGAAAGTTGATTTTTTTTTGGTTAAGATTGTAACAATAGTTCTGGTTAAACATAATGCCTTTATTAATAGACTAATAAGAGCAAAATATGAGATGGCGTTGTAAATATAACCGATGAAGCAGTTGCAGTCGCATTGCATCCAGTGTTTTTGACTGTCAGCTCGATGTTTCAGGGTCTTTAAGAATATTTGAGTATTTTGTAGTTCCTGCTGACTGAAAGCTTGTTTTGGGAACTTTCTAGTGATTCCTGGCAATAACACGCCCTGTTTTCGGGGCAGCCTTGCGTCCACCCAAGCCTAGTTTGTGTTCTCCAAGGGTTCTCACTGGTTTTGTTGGTCTTGTTGGCTGCTCTTAACGTGAGTTGGCTGACTTGAAGGGCGCAAAGTTGTCCAAAGAGCCGGGCTTATCGCCACAGGAGCCCCTCCCTGCCTTCCTCTCCACAGGAACACTGTGTGCTGTGTGTGTGATTCACCGTTTTACTTTTGCGGGACCCCTTGTGTCATAAAATAAGACGTTTTTCTCGCCGCCTGACAGAAAGCGGCAACTTAAGTGATGGATATGAGGCTCGCTTTGGTCTCGCTCGGCAAGACATCAGCATCAGGTTATCTCTTGAACATCGGGGAATCAGACTTCCTTCATACGTCGCTCTTGCAGCCTTATAAGTTCCTATTTTAGCTTTTTGTCCCCCCCCTTCTCCCAACTCCCCAGAAATGTATCCTTTGTGTTCATGTTATGATTTTTAAAAGCGTGTAAATTTTTAAGACCCGTCTATATTTCTTGAATCTGAAAATGTCATATTTTTAAACAAATATCATGAAATTATTCATATATATGGGGAGTCAAACACAAACCACTTGATTTAAAAAAATGTAACATTATTTGATATTTTAAGCAACTTATTGACTTGATATAATTTGCTGTTTTGTTTTTTATGCTCTTATGACCATATGACTTTAATTTGGTAAACAAAAATTTGCAAATTATTTAGCAGTAAGAAATCTTGCTTATAACCACTGGTGGTGGTTGAGGAGATTCCCCCGTACTATGTAAAGCGCTTTGAGCTCTGGAAAAGCGCTATATAAATGTAACATTTCTTCTTCTTCTATATATCTATATCAGTGGTTCTTAACCTGGGTTCGATCGAACCCCAGGGGTTCGGTGAGTCAGTCTTAGGGGTTCGGTGGAGCAGTGGATTATTATTGCCAAATATGACGGCAAAACCGTGCCATTAATATACGATTGCAAAACTGATGTTTGCGTGTGCTAAATTACATCCGCGAGCGGAAAACACAGCCACACGCTTAAATACGGGTACCCGCAAGCTCATTTTAATAACTTGCGCGCACACGCGAACATTCACCCGCTCTCGATTGCTGTTTTTGCTCGCGCGAGCATTTTTATTTTTGTCAGTTTTGGGGCTTGCTCATTTAATAGTAACATAAAATGTCATTGGTTTGTTTCCTTTTCTCCAGAGGTCAGTTGTGATTTGACGCCTGTGATTATCAAACTAGAGCTGAGGCAAAGATATTTATGGAAGCCCGTTTCTGCCACAGTTGAGAAAAAAAAGATAATTTAAGTCGAAATATTGACTTAGTATCTTGAAATAACGAGAAACTTCCTCGATATAATGACTTAGCATCTCAAAATAACGAGAAACTTTTTCGAAATAATGACTTAACTTCTCGTGTTTCTCCGCATGGTCAAAGAGTGTAAATGCGAGATCACAGCAAACATGACACGTTCTGTAAAGCAGCTGTTAAAGTCAGTGTGTTAATCAATGATATAATTAAAGAACATGCATGATAAATTATCAGTATATAAGAGGGGATTCCATAGTATATAATATTTTATTCATTTGTATTTCAAACAGAGGAATTATAGACTGAGGTATTATAGTGTTGTATAATATTGTATTATAGTGACTCTTTATGATGAAACTGCACATCAAAGAGCATCCACTAAATTTGGTTACCGCCCTGCTTCTGTTCCATTTCCATACCTTCCTATGCGCATGGAAAAGTGTGCAAAATATACTGATAATTTATAATTGATGTTACTATAGATTGCATCTTATATATTATACAGACTTTAACTAAGACAGCTGTTCTTATTGCATGAAAAATCAGATTAACGTTATATTTATTCATTAAGTTTAAGTGTAATAATATTAACGCGAATTTCGCGGATGCTCTTTGATGTGTAGGTTCATCATAAAGAGTCACTATAACGACTATATGAGTATAAAGAGTCACTATAATGACCCCCCCTCCCCCCGGGGGGTGCGATGGGCCCAGGGGTTCGGTGAATGCGCATATGAAACTGGTGGGGTTCAGTACCTCCAAAAAGGTTAAGAACCACTGATCTATATATATATATATATATAAGATGACAACCCTCGCAAGAAGGAAAAAGGAAAATTCATTGATGTACATGATGTGAGTTATTAAATGAGAATGTAGAGGCTCGAGTTTTTGGTGTCTTTTTACACAACAGTGTTGCCGCGATTTGTTTGATGAAGCGATCGGGATTTACATACACTGTACAGTGTGTTTGCTAACAACAAAAGGCATATGCAAAACCACCACAATAAAAAACACTTTCGATTCTTGATACAAACCTTTAATTATATTCTCCAACAATGCAAACACAAAGATTGCTCACAAAATCACAAAAAACGTGCGGGATGCTACAGCGTGTTATCCCTCAGACGAGATCAACGACAGGGAGTGAACCGTGAGCACAGCGCATGCGCAGTGAACTAGGTATGCTAATTAGTCACGAGATAACCATGTCAAGTGGCGAATTTGTCGCTTTTTTGTGCTCGAGATATTAGATTTCGGCAACATAACAGAATCGACATAACCCACAAGAAAATGCTTAGACAAATAGGGAGTTTAGTTTCTTGAATGCAATACAAGTCGCTTTGGATAAAAGCGACTGATAAATGCAGAAATGTTTTTCATTTCACTTCATTTTCATTTTGCTTATTCTGTTTAAAGTGAAACAGTTTTTATGGTTGTAGTTAGCTGTAATAACCCTAGTATGATATTGAATCAAAGCAATGAATGTGAGCAGCTCAAAGCACAGCGGTGATGTGCAACAGAAAGAGAGGAGATCTCCTTTAGCTCGGTTGAGCGGAAGCAACGCCCTGCTCAGCAGAAACATGATTGACAGGTCGGCAGGGCTTGAGATGTGGGGTAGATGATCCTCTGGTGTGATTAAGAGGAGAGAGAGATGCACCTCTGGCTTCCCCGAGGGGCACAGCGAGCCCAAAGGGTCACGACAGCTAAGTTTAGCAGAGACGAAGGCCTCAGGACATGATGCTATTAAGCATCCAGGATGTGTTGACGCTGTCTTTATTGAGCAGGCCGTGTCAGACGGATGTATCCTGATTGATTTAAATTCAATTTATGCTGTGTTTTATGAATTATGGAAACCAGTAGCACTCTTGTTTGTTTTATTTGCCCCGCTGATTACTTGTTTGCATGCGATTGCCCGGATTTACAAGTAGAGGTTCTGCTGTAATCAGCGCTGGAGCGAGACGATGCTTTCACTAGATGGCGCCATGACTCTGTATCTATCCGTGCCTTTTCATTTCTGAATCCTTGGTGCAACGTGCGAGTGTGACCTCAGTATCAGCATCTCATCAGTCGGATGAACGTAGAAGAACGGCACATACTCAACGCTGAAAGGATGTTAGCTGTACAATCGGCTCAAGAAAAAAGCGTGCAGAAGAAAGAAGGAAGCTCGTAGTGAAGAAAGCCTTTCCTGCTTGTTCTAATGAGTTTGTGACATTTGTACGGAAATTATAATCTCATAGAAGTGTCGAGGTGTCAAGCATGTGAGCTGTATTTGAAAAGATGTGTATCCATCATGAAATAAGGTTTTTAGAGCCCTGTGAACATTGTTCGTAACATTTCTTTTGCGTTTCGCTGATATACGTAAATCCTACTGGTTTCAAATGAGGAAATGATGGCAGAAGTTTCTACAGATTGATTACATATCAGTTGATGTGGGATATTTAATTCTGCACAACCTGTTTTCCTTTAACGCTCATTTAATATCAGCAACTCAGTAATTGTGATTTTTCACAATTGTAATTATTTTATTGTATTTTTGATTAAATAAATGCAGCCTCGGTGAGACTTCTTTTAAAAAATTTAAAAAAAAATCATACCATTTTTATTATAAAATCATACCAACTCCAAACTTTGAAAAGTAGTTATTAAATTATTATAATAATTATTATAAATCATTTATAATTATTATAAATTATTAAATATATATTAAAATATTTTATTTTTATTTTTTTGGATAGTGTGGAATTTTACTGTGAGCTGTTTATAAGTTGTCGGCCATAATATTAAAATACTGGTCAGAAATAATTGGTCAGAAATTGAATACGGTTTAATTTCGGGTGATCTGAGATCTTTAACTTGCATGGCTTTTGAGTGCAGAAGCAGATCTTCACACACACCTGACAAGCTGTCACTGTCTGAATTTATCTAACAAGTGTGTGAGACTGGAGCCGTGTCTCAGAAAAAGAGGGAAGAGAAATAAAGAACTGGAGCGAGAGAGAGACGGAGGCTCTCATTAGCACTGCAGGTGCCGCTGCTCCACCTGTGATCCTTCTCTCATTTATCCAGGACATGATCAAAAAACACCAATTTAATGTTTTATTAATATTAAAAACAATAATTAATAACATTTTATTTTGTGATTTATAATTAGTAACATTTAATGTTTTATTAAAAAATCTAATTTTTAATTAATTAATAATTAATTTGCTAATAATCATTGAATATTTGTTACTAATTATTATTAAAATAAATATTTTTTATTGAGAAAAAAACATTTAATTTGGCACATTTAGAAAATTCGATTCCGCCAATAAATGTTTATTAGTAATGATTATTAATTTGCTAATAATCATTGCATATTTGTCACTAATTATCATTCAAACTATTTTATTTAATTGAAGATTCATTGTGCAGTTTTAAACGTTCGAGGAATTTTGGACATTTTATTAAACCGATAAGTGTTTTATAATAATCATTCATTTTGTTAATAATCATTGCATATTTATCACTAATCATTATTCAAACTGTTTTATTTTATTGAGGTATAAACGAGTCCATTTGACGCATTTTAACCATTTTATTCAGCCAATAAATGCTTTATTAATCTTAATTCATTTCAGAGTATCTGTCGCTAATTATCAGTGACGAAAAATGGATCCTTAACCTACAGATTTTGGCATAATGATGCTTTTCATCAGTGTCTGAAATAAAACTCTTTCTGCATTCACATCTATCCCAGAATGCATCTGCTCCACGTCCCGAACGCCGCTCTTGATGTGAGTTTGCGGCCATGGCGTGTCCCGTTTAGCCTTTTGAGGTGCCCACGAATGTGCCCTTTTGCACTGGTGTGGATGATTACCCAGAAGGCCATGCTGTGAGCTCACAGATCAACCCTGAGCCCAGCGTCTCACGCCAGGGACAGAACGAGCCATTAGCACAACGCAGGCCTGTTTTTAATATCACCAGAGCATCGAGACAGTAGAAAGCTGTCAGCTGACTCACTTTCTTTATGACTTCTTTATGAAGCCGAGTCGTTAGTCATGCATTAGGGTTAAATTTAGTTTGAGGTTGTGTTACGGTTACTTTTAAATGACCGCAGTTGTAGGAGCAACGAAAAACGTGTCTTCCTGTGAACGAACAGAGGATTGAACCGGACATTTGGTTTCCTTTTGGTTAATTTGGATGCAAAAAACCGTTTCCGATTGCTGACATGTTTCGAGTGTGTTGGGTGATTGTTTGCCTAAAGTTGAAACTATTATAACTTGTTTGTTTTAGAGTTTTCTGAGAGAAAATTGTACATTCGGTTGCTGAAAAAATAATACATTTCTCCCGAAAAGCTGGTTTGATCTTTGGGTGTTGGATTTATTGATGGTTCATTTTAACCGTGTTTAATAATAATTCAAAACCAGAGTTTTGAAATCGAGGCATTGGTCCTCCGTTCCTTGTTTTTCTGTTTGTTAACCACAACATTTGAAGTGTCCACAGAAGTCAAAAAGTTAAGGAGGTCTCGGATCGTGCAAAATAAATTCGGTGGGTTTGGCCTTGTTTTATAGTTTTTTTAGAGTGGTGTATTTTTCCGTATGAAAATCCATTTAATTACAGGATGCCGTCAGCTAGACTCTCATTATCTTGTTTTTTTGTTGTTGTTTCAAGTGTTTTAGGGGGTTTGGGTTTGTGCGTTTTGTCTCCTTTTTTTTCGTTCTTTTTACATCTGTTTTTTTTTTTATTCTCATGCAACTCATTTGTCCTTGCAAAATCTGGTTTGGCCGTGTGCAGGAATGCACACATTACGCTACGTTTGAAGTATCCAGTCATTTGTTTTCGTCCCTCCAACCCTCTTCTAATGCACATTTCCTCTCAGAGATATGCCCCCCCTCCCCCCGCCCCCCCAAAGGATCAACCATTTGATTAGTTAATTTTTTTTGAGTTGCTGTTGCCTTCCGTCCTACGGCTAGTCGCAGGTACGGCTATCGCAGATGTTTTCTCATGAGAGCAGAGCACTTCTTATTTAATGTACCTTACAAGACTCTCGGGCTCTTTTAATAAAATGAAGACCCTTGTGCTCGTCCTCGACGTGTTTCCTCTGTTAATAATCCTGCTATCTCCCTTCTGCATTCGGGATGAAATGAATGGCCTTTGAATTGTCAGAGGGGGTGTTGTCGGGACGGCGGGATTCTAGCTTGGCACACGAGAGTGGAAATTGTTGTCCAGCAAAGCCGAGGAGTGAATGTTCCTGCATTCGTTCATTTATCACTATCCGTAGTACCAAATCTGGCTATGGCAAGCCATTTTGACTTTTAATCATGAATTCTTGATATCAACAATTCAATTTTTACTAGTATCAACAATTTAATTTTTACTAGTATCAACAATTTAATTTTTACTAGTATCAACAATTAATTTTTTTCTAATTAAAATGCTAATTCTCTATCAACAATTCAGTTTTTACTAGTTAAAATGCTAATTCACGATATCAACAATTCAATTTTTACTAGTTAAAATGCTAATTCTCGATATCAACTATTCAATTTTTACTAGTTAAAATGCTAATTCTCGATATCAACAATAAAATTTGTACTAGTTAAAATGCTAATTCTCGATATCAACAATTCAATTTTTACTAGTTAAAATGCTAATTCTCAATCAACAATTCAGTTTTCACTAGTTAAAATGTTAATTCTCGATATCAACAATTCAGTTTTTACTAGTTAAAATGCTAATTTTCTATCAACAATTCAATTTTTACTAGTTAAAATGCTAATTCTCTATCAACAATTCAGTTTTTACTAGTTAAAATGCTAATTCTCAATCAACAATTCAGTTTTCACTAGTTAAAATGTTAATTCTCGATATCAACAATTCAGTTTTTACTAGTTAAAATGCAAATTTTCTATCAACAATTCAATTTTTACTAGTTAAAATGCTAATTCTCTATCAACAATTAAATTTTTACTAGTTAAAATGCTAATTCTCAATATCAACAATTCAATTTTTACTAGTTAAAATGCTAATTCTCGATATCAACAATTACATTTTTACTAGTTAAAATGCTATTTCTCGATTAACAATTAAATTTGTACTAGTTAAAATGCTAATTCTCAATCAACAATTACATTTTTTCTAGTTAAAATGTGAATTCTTGTTATCAACAATTAAATTTTTACTAGTTAAAATGCTCATTCTCAATATCAACAATTCAATTTTCACTAGTTAAAATGCTAATTCTTGATATCAGCAATGATGTCATCACTTGCAAAAATATGACGTCTGGATATCAAGAATTAAATTTCAACTTGATTGTATTTTCCCTTGTTAAATCTCTCCATTGGCTGCCATTCAAATTAATTATTCTATTACTTCATATCATCAAGCAAATTCATTAGTTGACATGAAGAATTGATTTCTTACTAGTAAAAATCATAATGTTTTATAATTTCCTGATATCATTAACTCAATAGTTGAAATGTCAATCCTTGATTTTTATAGTTATATTTCTAATTTCTGGAATCTGAAAGTGTATTTCTGATATCAATAATTATGAGAGTAATTTTAGAGATTAAAATTAATGATATCAGAAATGAACATTGTCAATATTGACAATCAAATTATTGACATCAAGAACAGATGTTTGCACTAGAAACCACGTAATTATTGATATCAAAAATAAAGTTTTACTAGTAAGAATTGTTTCTGATCTGAAACTGGAATTTCAACTAGTAAGAAATCAATCCTTGATATCAACTAATGAATTTGAATGGCAGCCAATAGTGAGATTTAACTAGTGAATATACAATTACAGAAATCAAGAATTGTATGTTTTACCAGTTGAAATGTAATTCCTGATATCAAG
>JAWRVZ010000217.1:775000-777500 GCA_037043235.1 Rhodeus uyekii | reverse complement strand
ATATATCAGACGCTACCAATATCTCACGCACTTTTATTATTTCATTTCTTTCATTTGAATTCACTCGCCATGCAAGGATCCGTGGGGAGGTTTGAGTTTCCAATTATCATTTTAATCTATTAATTATTTTGGGAGCATCTATGGTTGAGGTGATACTTTTCGGGAGAGAAACATTCATTTTTACAGATGCTTGTTGAATTGTGGAAGGTCCGAGAGGGTTTGGAAGGTCTCTCTCAGATGACTAGAAAGGGAATTTGATCTGTTTAATTTGTCTCTTTTAATTCGGACTGCTAGATTTGTTTTTTCCGGATGAAAGGAGGAACTTTTGTCTCCCTGCTGAGGATAAACATCCATAATCACCTTCCTCTCTGAAACGAATGACAAATTACATCTACATCTTTTTACCTTCACAATGTCAGATTAAAATCTGTTATTTGTATTATTATGTGAATGTACATTAAAAGGTAACAAGTGTATTTTAGATGCTACAACTCAAAGAATATGAAGTCCTAATATTTGTTACGGAACGGAGGTGGTGTGCGATGCGGAGACAGGCAAGGTGACGAGGCAAGGCAAGGCAGGATTTCAACACCCAACAACCTAACTTCATTAACAACTGACAAACACAAGGGGAATGCAAGAGTGATATGTACACAAGGGGAAACAGCAACACCTGGGAGACTAACGAGGAAGTGATTACAAGACAGGTGCAGGGAGTGAAACAATAACCCAATAGACAGGAAGTGAAACAATGACAAGACTGACAGAAAGTGACAAGGAAGACCCGGACAGAAACAGGGACACGTGTTACAATATTAGGCACTAAACAGGATTTTTACTTTTTTTATTTATTTATTTGTTTATTTTATTTTATTTCATTAAGAAGGGCTAAGTTTCATGAAAATATTGTGAGTTGAAGTGGACTTAAGTCCTAAACGAGACTTGTAACATTTGTATTATAATGTTTTATTTTTTAAATAATTAATTTAAAAAAATTATTTTAAGAAGGGTTAAATTCCATAAAAATATTGTTAATTGAAGTGGACTTAAATTCACAAAGTTCTTAACAAGACCTTTAACATTTTATTTTATTATTTTTTTTTTTTTCTCATAAAGTCAGAGTGATTTGAAGTAGGCTTAAATTCTGTAATATTTAATAATATTAAACCAATGAATATTTACATTATTATATTCTTGTCATATTACCTAATAATTGTTTACAACCGTCAATTATATTTCCGTTCAATAAATAAATGGATGAGCCCTAACCATATCTTTTAATAATAATAATAAAAATAATTAGGAATGTTTTATTTTCTGCTGCCTCAGAGTGTTTCCCTTTTCTTTTAATCAGTAAAACAGACGAATTTCTTACAAATCTTTCCACAGTTTTTTCTTTCTGTTTAACTCTCTCTCCCTCTCTCTCTCTCTCTCCTTCTCTCTCTCCCTCTCTCGCTCCCCCCCCCCCCCCCCTCTCTCTCTTTTTCACATCCCCCCCTCCCTCTCTCCCCTTCCTCCCTCTTTCTCTTTCTCTCTCTCTTTCTCTTTGGACATAATTTGCTCTCTTTAAACGGCAGAAAAACACTCTCAGACAAGGCGGATTTATCTGTGGCTTTTCTGTGTCGTTATTTTTCCTGATTTCTTTTTTGGTCTGTTTCTCCCTCCCTTCGTCGGGTTCTGCACATCTGTTTAAGTTATCTCTCTGCCGTCTGGCGTTTCCCTAGAAACCAAAGCAAACACTGAACCACTGCAGCCTCACTAACACAATACCTCCCTGTCTTCCCTCTCTCTCTCTCTCTCTCTCTCTCTCTCTCCCATCCTTCTCTTCCCAGCAGCTTCCCTCCACACCAACCCTCCTCCTCTTCTGGGGGTGAAATCAAATGGCATTTTTTAAGCTAAATAAAGAGAGTTAGGAGTTTTATAGTGTATTAGTGTGGAAACGTGATTTGAGAATCCGTGACTCTGAGCTCAACCCTTTTCTGTTCCTTTCATTAGCTTCTCTACCTTTTCTCATGTTCTTGGCCTCCTCTCGGGGTGTGTTTGTGTGTGAAGCGCAAGATCCACATCGGCGTCTTCAGTTACCAGACTGTAAATCACCTCCCGAATATCCAAAGCTTGGATGCTCAGGACGGGATCAAGGGCTTGATCTGAAAACAGAATCAACCCCCTCGGGTTCGGCCGATCCATCACGGCTGTCAGTGCCGCTGTTAGACTCCCAAACGCTAAACTCCATGATGCGCTATCCCAGAATGCTCTGCTGGACTGCATTGACTCTCCTCAGTGATCGGGACGCATCATTGGAACCTGTTTGGCCTCAAGCCTCCTTTAATTGCCAGGAATGAGAGCGGACGCTCTGTCTTATTTCTGTCCACGGAGGAAAGCATGTGTGTTATTTACGCCGTCCTGTTGTTCTAAACAGCCTGTTTTGTTAGTCGGCGGGTAAAAGAGTGTGTGTGAAATCTGAATAATATTGTGGCTGCTTTTTTCCGCATGCAAATGC
>JAWRVZ010000217.1:752500-767500 GCA_037043235.1 Rhodeus uyekii | reverse complement strand
AAACAGTGTAATATTATATCAGTGTAAAACAGCTGTTTTCTATGTGAATATATAGTAAAGTGTCATTTATTCCTGTGATTAAAGCTGAATTTATTAGATGATAAATACAGTAAAACAGTGTAATATTATATCAGTGTAAAACAGCTGTTTTCTATGTGAATATATAGTAAAGTGTCATTTATTCCTGTGATTAAAGCTGAATTTATTAGATGATAAATACAGTAAAACAGGGTAATTGTCACAGTCCTGTCATGATCCTTATGTTTGTCCCTCATGTGTTGCCGTAGCTGTCTTAGTCAGTGATTACCTAGTTAGTTCGCCACCTGTTTGTCATTTCCTAGTGTATTTAAACCCTCATGTGCTCCATTGTGGTTGTCAGTCTTTGAATGTTACTTGTAGAAGTCGCTCTCCCTCCGAGTTTCTGTTTTTGCACCCCCGTGTGCTCTTTTGTTTTCTGTTATAAATAAAGTGTATTTTGAGTTTCAGTTATCTCCGTGTTCTGTGCGTCTCCGTGTTCCACTCACAGCCGCGGTTAAGATAACAGAAAGACTGACCTGGGTTGGTCACCCAAAAGAGGACTAGGTTTGTCGCCTCAAAGGACTTAATATTGAATTCCCCGCCGTCGCTTTGCTGCTTCTACAGCAGACGGACCGTCCGCTGGAAGTGCACACCCAAGAATTCCTGGACATTGCGTGGCGTACCCACTATCCGGACGACGCGCTCATCAGTTTTTACACCGCCGGACTAAGCGCGTCGTCCCGGGCACGCATCCCAGCGGGCGGTCCCAGCATGGACTTCCAAGCCTTCGTGGAGTGGGTGCTGGCGAGTCACAACTCGCCATTTACCATCGGGCCGGCGGAGGATACCGCCAGTCCCACTCCACAGCACCAGCCGGAACCCGCGCTCCATCAGCCTGAGCTTTCCCCCGCGCCTCGACGCCCGTCAGCGCCAGTTCCCGCGCCTCGACGCCCGTCAGCGCCAGTTCCCGCGCCTCGACGCCCGTCAGCGCCAGTTCCCGCGCCTCGACGCCCGTCAGCGCCAGTTCCCGCGCCTCGACGCCCGTCAGCGCCAGTTCCCGCGCCTCGACGCCCGTCAGCGCCAGTTCCCGCGCCTCGACGCCCGTCAGCGCCAGTTCCCGCGCCTCGACGCCCGTCAGCGCCAGTTCCCACGCCTCGACGCCCGTCAACGCCAGTTCCCGCGGCCTCGCCGGCCGAAAACGGACTGTGTTCTCCCCGAGCGGCCGAAAAAGGACTGTGTTCTCCCCGAGCGGCAAAAAAATTACTGTGTTTTCCCCGAGCGGCCGAAAAAGAACTGTGTTTCCCCCGAGCGGCCGAACATGAACTGTGTTTCCCCCGAGCGGCCGAACATGAACTGTGTTTCCCCCGAGCGGCCGAACATGAACTGTGTTTCCCCCGAGCGGCCGAACATGAACTGTGTTTCCCCAGAGCGTCAGAGCCGCCCAAACTGCTTCCCCGAGCGTCAGAGCCGCCCGAACTGCTTACCCGAGCGTCAGAGCCGCCCGAACTGCTTCCCCGAGCGTCAGAGCCGCCCGAGCAGCCGTGGCCCGACCCTCCTGAGCAGCCGTGGCCCGAACCGCCGGAGCTGCCGTGGCCCGAGCCGCCATCAGACCTCCCAGACCACCCAGACCTCCAAGACCTCCCCGAACCTCCGCCAGCCTTCCAAGACCTCCCCGAACCCGAGCCACCGGAACTCCCACCCAGCCTCCCTCTCCCACCACCTCTACCCAGCCTGCACCCGTCCCCATCTCTGCCTGTGCCCCGCTTCCCCGCTCTGGCTCCACCCAACACCGTGGAGCTGTCATGCGTCGGCGGTACACCGGCATCGTGGGGCACTGAGGTTCCACCTCCGACCTCGGTGCCCCTCATTCCACCTCGACCCGTCGACGCATCGTCAGGGCCTCCACTCCTCACACCCTCAGCCCCATCGACAACCCTCAGCCTCTCCTCTCCTGCGGGCTCCCTCGTCCTACCGGTGTCTCCTTGGTCGGTCGTCGCCTGCCTCCTCCTGTGGCGTCGGCCAGCTCCTCCCTCACTTCAGTTCCCCCTACGTCCTCTGTCCCTCCGCCTCCGAGTCAGTCCTCGGGCCTGCCGCTGGTTCTTCGGAGGTTCGTCACTCCAGCTCTTCCTCGGCCTCCGGAGCCAGCGGCGTCACTCAGGGACCTTGGCCCGTCGGCTCCACCATGGACTGACTCGGGTGCCTGGCCCCT
Organism: Rhodeus uyekii; assembly: GCA_037043235.1. Classification (NCBI taxonomy): domain Eukaryota; kingdom Metazoa; phylum Chordata; class Actinopteri; order Cypriniformes; family Acheilognathidae; genus Rhodeus; species Rhodeus uyekii. The sequence goes on along the minus strand of JAWRVZ010000217.1, from coordinate 765,273 downwards.
GACCCCGCCTGCTCCCCCCTGGACACCTCCCTCTGCCTGGCCCCTGACCCCGCCTGCTCCCCCCTGGACACCTCCCTCTGCCTGGCCCCTGATCCCTCCTGCACCCCCATGGACTTGATTATTTGGACTCTATGTTGTATTTTGTTCAGTCCTCCCCCTGGTCCCCCTCCCTCCCTCCCTCCGCTGTAGACCTGTTTAGGCGCGAGGTCGCGCCTTTCGGGAGGGGGAGCTACTGTCACAGTCCTGTCATGATCCTTATGTTTGTCCCTCATGTGTTGCCGTAGCTGTCTTAGTCTGTGATTTCCTAGTTAGTTCGCCACCTGTTTGTCATTTCCTAGTGTATTTAAACCCTCATGTGCTCCATTGTGGTTGTCAGTCTTTGAATGTTACTTGTAGAAGTCGCTCTCCCTCCGAGTTTCTGTTTTTGCACCCCCGTGTGCTCTTTTGTTTTCTGTTATAAATAAAGTGTATTTTGAGTTTCAGTTATCTCCGTGTTCTGTGCGTCTCCGTGTTCCACTCACAGCCGCGGTTAAGATAACAGTAATATTATATCAGTGTAAAACAGCTGTTTTCTATGTGAATATATAGTAAAGTGTCATTTATTCCTGTGATTAAAGCTGAATTTATTAGATGATAAATACAGTAAAACAGTGTAATATTATATCAGTGTAAAACAGCTGTTTTCTATGTGAATATATAGTAAAGTGTCATTTATTCCTGTGATTAAAGTTGTATTTTCAGCATCATTACTCCAGTCTTCAGTGTCACATGATCCTTCTCAAATCATTCTAATATGATGATTTGATGCTCAACAAACATTTATGATTATTGATGACATTATAAACAGGGGTGCACATAACTGGTACGCAGGTACGCATGCGCAACAAAAATCAGAAATGTGTAGACCCACTTGAGTCACTAAGCGCCTTTGCGTACTTAACCGATCTTCTGATCTCATCGTACACAACCTTACAGTAAGAGATGCCCAAAAAGCAACAGACATTAAGCAGCTTTTTTGGCGTTTCACCACCTTCAAAGAAACGCCAACTAGAACGTGAGCCGAAAACTTAACGATGAGCGCACTGAAGTGCATATCATTCACGTGAAGGGGGCACGCGGATCATGCAGAGCATCGCTCACGCCAGGGGTCGAAAACCTATGGCTCGCGAGCCATATATGGCTCTTTTGACGCTTCGATCGATTGCTCCGCTACTTCCGCGTTCGCGAAGGACAGGTAGATCGCTCCGCACCCCCCCAGGTCGATCGCGCTGCACTTATTAAGACAATGCTACATATGTGAGTACCAAACACAATCTCCTGGTACTCACCTGAGTAACTCACTGAAAAAGTTATGTGCACCCCTGATTATAAATGTCTTTTAACCAATTCAATGCCTCCTTCCTTAATAAAAGTATATGTATATTTTTTTTTTAAAAACACGTTGAGCACAAGCTTCTGAATGACAGTGCTCATACAGCAGCGAGTAATAAAGTTCATTAGCTGTCCGGGGTTTGTTGACCAGATCATAAAGCTGGTTTGGTGCTGATCCAAGATCTACTCGCTCAACCACAGGCTGGCTAACGACCAACTTGGACATGTTGCAAACCATGTACCAAAAGACCAAGCTGGTTTTATCTGGATTTTTCCAGCAGCTAATGAGAGATTTGCTTGTAGTGTTGTTTCACATGGACCTTACTAGATGACATGGTGTAGCTTCAGGATGTGCATGTTCACACATGATGGAGAGCTGCTCCTGGTTTGTCCGCTCCCGCGGGATCTCACTTCCTCACATACGTCCAGAGTTTTTCTACATGATTAATGGCACATGCTGGCGACACTAATTTATTGTTAATGGGGTTCACTGAGAACAGATAAACCGCTTTGGAAGACATGTTTGGTCCTCTGGGCTGCTGTCCGGTTATAAAATATGGATCTCATTCTACAAATACAGTGGGACCTATTTTGCATATTATATGATACATGCAATTGTTTTTAATTTATGTGGAATTGGATGAATTATTAATGAGGAATCCTTGCTATCAGATTTCTTTTTTTAATTACGTGTTGATGGTTAAGATGTGCTTAATTTTTAATGTGCTGAATTTTGAGCATGCTGACTTTTCAATTACAATCTGCTATGAGTGAATAAATCTGCTATGAGTGAATAAACAATATTATTGCCATAGAAATTAAATGGAATAATTTGCTGCAAATTATTTGTTTTTATAATCAGTATTTTTGTCTTGTTTTTAAGTAAAATGTTATTCACAAATATTTTTGGCATTGCATTATAAAGATTTTTATCTGCCTCATTTTTCCAAACCAAATTCAGTGAGTTTTGTGCTTTAAATCAAGGGGGAAAAATAATATCTTAGTAATACCGTGTATATATATATATATATATATATATATATATAGAGAGAGAGAGAGGTATAGATGTAGTGAATCAAACATCCTTAAAACATGATAAATTATTTTATATATATATATGAAAACAAACTGCTTAATATTTTTGTAAAAACTGATTTTTCTTCAGGTTTTTTGTGGGGAAAAAGAAAATCTGGTGTGCATATATAAATATGCATATATATATATATATATATATATATATATAAAATGTATGAGTGTATATGTATATATGTATATAGTGTATATGTGTGTGTAAATAATATAAATAAATATAATATATAATATTTTATAATTAAAACAAACAAACAAAAATTATATATATATATGTAAAAGTTAAAGTAAATAAAATGTATAGAAAATAAAATATATTATATATATTATAATATTTTTTTTTTAAGTGTATTTTTTATTACATTAATGCAACCTTAAAATTCTAAAACAATTTGTCTAATTTCTTTCAATTCCAAAAAATCAACAATAAATTCAGGATGTTTGTAGTTATTTGTCCAAAAATAATGGACAATAATATAATTTTATGGATATCCAGTGAACACGTGTCTCTGTGGCGAGTTACTCATAAAATAAATCTCTCTGTGCTCTAAATAACAAGCAATCATTAACAAACATTGATGATTTAAATTCTTTTGCTAGTTCTCATCTGGAGAAGAGTCTGCAGATGCTGATGGACCGCGTGGACGACATGAGTCAGGACATCATCAAGTACAACAACCACTGCCGCAGTCTCAGCAAACAGCAGCAGCAGAAACACCAGGTGACGCACCTGTCCGTCTGTCCTAGCCTCACATCATGATCGCCAGTGCTTTCAACCAGTGCATTTAAGCTTTTATTATTATTATTTACTTTTGGCAGACGCTTTTATCCAAAGCAACTTGCATTGCATTCAAGAAACACATTGACATTCTAATCAGTTCTTGCTTTCCCTGGGAATCGAACCCATGACCTTGATGTTGCAAGCGCTACGCTCAACTATTAGCTCTGTTTTTCTGTGCGAGTCGAAGTGAAATTCAACACTAATAGTCTCATGAATGTCACTAATTGTCACTAAAATTGACACTAATAGTCTCATGGCCACAGTCAACAGCCACGGATTTTAATTAAATAATGCATTCATTTCCGGGTTGTGTTTCTGGGAATATACGGCGCATGTTAGTCGGATTCTTTTAAAGAGCTTAACAGCGGTCGCTATTCACAGCCAAAGCAGGGCATTACAACAACACCAGGGTGGGTAAAGTTTCACAAATTTTCACTTGATGTTTTAAACAGCTTTGGTTTTAGTTAACGATAATGTCCCTGCTTTCGAGTAATCAGATCTTCACCCGTCAAGATGGAAGAGACATGGGATGAGAAACGGGATTGCGGATTCAACGCTTTGATGTTCTGGTTGGATGAGAGCTATCATAAGCATGTAAACGCTAGTTAGCATTAATGGTTGCTTTGCTGCTGGTGGGAAAACAGGCTGTCACCACAAAGATCACAATAAGGGGCTTGCGCTGGAATGAGGCTTGATGTTTCACTCTTGCCGTTACGCTCTGGAAGATATAATTACATCACGCTCGTAATTGATGGAACTGTGCAACTGGAAACCCAGGAATTATCTCTGAGACTATAATAATCAAAGCTTTGTTTGCAGGACTCAGAGTTGCTCTTCGGGGCTTGTTGGCAGTTTTAGCAATTAAAGTTTGCTCTTAATTCAGTGTTAATTCGTTAATGCGCTGTATAGACAATATAATGGGTGTTTCTCATGAAAACTGTTGAGAAATATTTGGATCGTATTTCACCCCAAAAGACAAGAATAGAAGTCGTTTTAGTTTTTTTTTTTTCTCCATTTGCACCATTCATTGCAAAATATTTAAAAAATAATTTCTAATCTGTTTATTTTGTGCTGAAGTAACATTATTATAATCAGGGCTCTTTGAAAAGAAAGTTCAAAAGAACATAATTCGATTTTTTGTTTTTTACATTGTCAATGTTACTTTTGATCAATTCAATGCATCCTTGGTCTATTAAAGTATACATTAATTTAAATAAATAAAACAATCTGTCTAACCCAAACTTTTATTGAAGTTGCAACTTTGTAAATTAACATTTTAATGAACAAAATAAACAAATAATAACACTATTTTCTGTATTCTCCAAGTAATATGGTTATTTATTCACTTAAATACAATTTCTTGACTTTTTCTGACAATTTCTTGACTTTTACATTTTATTTCTTGAAAGAAAGAGTTTTTGTTCATTTTCAAACACAAATGTCGTTCAGAAGTGGCCCGACTGACTCTATTAAGAAGAGATTTATTGAGTGTGTGTATCAAGGTCTGTGTGAGACGGGGAGGCGAGGCGCGAGTGGCCTTGCTCTGCACTGGACTTCCTGATTGATTGAAGTCCATTTGACCTCCCAAACTCCTCTGATACTTCAGTGACACAGCAATTCTCTCTTTATTTACTCGTTTCTGTAATCAAATCTAGTTTGCACTACTATTGCTCCAGCTGCTGTTAAATACGCCATCAGTTTTCTCTGTCATGGTCATCTTTAAAAGGTTGGGAGGTTAAAGGTCACGTAACGTCTGCTGTTCCTCCTCACCTGCAGTACATCCAGAGACGTCAGCAGGAGAACACGCAGAGGCAGAGCCGAGGAGAGCCGCCGCTTCCTGAGGAAGACCTGAGCAAGATGTTCAAACCTCCTCAGCCGCCTCCACGCATGGACACACTGCTCATCGCCAGTTAAGATCCTTCCTGCTATCATGCTTTCATTTTTAGATTCGTTTTATAATGTATTTATATTTGTGGATATATGTGTGGATATATATATTTTAATTATATTTTACACACACACAGACACACATATATATATATATATATATATATATATATATATTAGTTTCTTTATAATAATATTATATTTTTATTTTCTTAAGTATCTTTATTTAAATTATTTATTTATCTTTATTATTATTGAAATTATATACCGATGGACCAATGGATAATGTAAAATGTTATTTCAATTACACCAAACACACATATACGTAAATATAATTTGAATAAAGATACTGAAAAAAATTATAATAATATTGTTTTAAGAAAAAAAATATATATATATGTAAAATATAATTTCAATTACACACAAACACACATATATACATATATATAATTTGACTAAAGATACTTAAAAAAAAAAAATATTGTTTTGAGAAGAAGAAAAATATATAGGGATATTGAGTGATAATTTATATTATAATATATAATATAATTAATTACATGATGTGGTGATTAATTAAAAAGTAATTCATTATTACTATAATTAAAAGTCATTATTGTGTTAAATGAGAAAAGAATCAAATAGGCCGTAGGAAAATAAATTTTATTTCACTCAACATAGAATTTATTCCACATAAACATTTAGGCTTCAATGGTAAATGAGTAAACAATGACACAATTTACATTTTTGCCAGAACTTTACCTTCAATGGGATTTTTATTAATATGTAAATTGTTTTACTTATATTATGCAATATAAATGTCTAAATAAGTAATTGAATCATTCATTCATGCACTTAAATCGTCCATCAACTGATCTAAATTGCATATTTTTGTGGCATAGATCAATTCCATAAGAGAAAGGTGTTTTATTTCTCCTTGAGTTTGTGCTTCGTATTCTCACTATCTCATACTCTATGAACCATAAAAGTTATACTTGATAAACAAACAAACACTTTTTGTCTAAAGGTTCAGTAAACTGTTCCTTTAAAAAAGAAAGAAGATTTTTACATTCATGCATTTATCAGATGCTTTTATCCAAAGCGACTTGCATTGCATTCAAGAAACATTGATATTCTAATCAGTTCTTGCTTTCTCTGGGAATCAAACCCATGACCTTGATGTTGCAAGCACCACTCTCTACTGTGGTACAGGAAAGCTTGTAGCTCAAACAGTAGAGCTGAATATATTTCCCTTATTATTATTTCATATGGCAGTTTCAGTAGAAGTATATAATGTTCACACCTTTACACAAGCTTTGAGTGAATGATTAGTAATGGAAGCCGAATCTCTGCTCTTGAGCGACGCGAGACTTCCCAACACAGCGTTAACCATCTCCTCATTTCATCTCATTTGGATCCGAAAAGATGTGGGCTTGTCCCTTTCTTCTCTCCTGTGGAGTTGAGATGGGGAAGGAGGTGTAATTTATGAGGAACATTACAGAGGCCTTGCCAGAGATTGATTTAAAGCAATTGTTTCTAACTTGTTATGGAGGTAGTAGTATATTATAGATCAGCCGCTGTCTGGGAGAGTCGCTGGAGGAGGTGATGTGTCTGTCATGTCATCTTGTCATCCTGAACTGCTGGATTTTATGTAGACGTTATGTAACTCTGGAGCCCTGCTGTTTACTGAACGTTCAGCCTTGGAAAAGGATTATATGGCAAGTCCTTTTCTAATAAGTTCTGGATAGAAATGCCAAGATTGTTCATTCTAAAAATGAGGCTTATAATTTTTTTTATCTGATAAGATGACATGCAAGTAATTTATGATGGAAACAATTTTACTGAATAAATCCCTTGATGCACAACAAAAAAACTCATGTGACTTTACCTCAACTGAATCTGTGATTGGATAACTGGAGTAACCGGTGGACCAATGGCATCGCAGCGTCTCATCAGAGGCTGTGATTGGATAACTGGAGTAACGGGTGGACCAATGGCATCGCAGCGTCTCATCAGAGGCTGTGATTGGATAACTGGAGTAACCGGTGGACCAATGGCATCGCAGCGTCTCATCAGAGGATGTGATTGGATAACTGGAGTAACGGGTGGACCAATGGCATCGCAGCGTCTCCTCAGAGGATGTGATTGGATAACTGGAGTAACCGGTGGACCAATGGCATCGCAGCGTCTCATCAGAGGATGTGATTGGATAACTGGAGTAACCGGTGGACCAATGGCATCGCAGCGTCTCATCAGAGGATGTGATTGGATAACTGGAGTAACCGGTGGACCAATGGCATCGCAGCGTCTCATCAGAGGATGTGATTGGATAACTGGAGTAACGGGTGGACCAATGGCATCGCAGCGTCTCCTCAGAGGATGTGATTGGATAACTGGAGTAACCGGTGGACCAATGGCATCGCAGCGTCTCATCAGAGGATGTGATTGGATAACTGGAGTAACCGGTGGACCAATGGCATCGCAGCGTCTCATCAGAGGATGTGATTGGATAACTGGAGTAACGGGTGGACCAATGGCATCGCAGCGTCTCCTCAGAGGCTGTGATTGGATAACTGGAGTAACCGGTGGACCAATGGCATCGCAGCGTCTCATCAGAGGATGTGATTGGATAACTGGAGTAACGGGTGGACCAATGGCATCGCAGCGTCTCCTCAGAGGATGTGATTGGATAACTGGAGTAACCGGTGGACCAATGGCATCGCAGCGTCTCATCAGAGGATGTGATTGGATAACTGGAGTAACGGGTGGACCAATGGCATCGCAGCGTCTCCTCAGAGGATGTGATTGGATAACTGGAGTAACCGGTGGACCAATGGCATCGCAGCGTCTCATCAGAGGATGTGATTGGATAACTGGAGTAACCGGTGGACCAATGGCATCGCAGCGTCTCATCAGAGGATGTGATTGGATAACTGGAGTAACGGGTGGACCAATGGCATCGCAGCGTCTCCTCAGAGGCTGTGATTGGATAACTGGAGTAACCGGTGGACCAATGGCATCGCAGCGTCTCATCAGAGGATGTGATTGGATAACTGGAGTAACCGGTGGACCAATGGCATCGCAGCGTCTCATCAGAGGCTGTGATTGGATAACTGGAGTAACCGGTGGACCAATGGCATCGCAGCGTCTCATCAGAGGATGTGATTGGATAACTGGAGTAACCGGTGGACCAATGGCATCGCGGCGTCTCCTCAGAGGATGTGATTGGATAACTGGAGTAACGGGTGGACCAATGGCATCGCAGCGTCTCATCAGAGGATGTGATTGGATAACTGGAGTAACCGGTGGACCAATGGCATCGCGGCGTCTCCTCAGAGGATGTGATTGGATAACTGGAGTAACGGGTGGACCAATGGCATCGCAGCGTCTCCTCAGAGGCTGTGATTGGATAACTGGAGTAACCGGTGGACCAATGGCATCGCAGCGTCTCCTCAGAGGATGTGATTGGATAACTGGAGTAACGGGTGGACCAATGGCATCGCAGCGTCTCATCAGAGGCTGTGATTGGATAACTGGAGTAACGGGTGGACCAATGGCATCGCAGCGTCTCCTCAGAGGCTGTGATTGGATAACTGGAGTAACCGGTGGACCAATGGCATCGCAGCGTCTCCTCAGAGGATGTGATTGGATAACTGGAGTAACGGGTGGACCAATGGCATCGCAGCGTCTCATCAGAGGATGTGATTGGATAACTGGAGTAACGGGTGGACCAATGGCATCGCAGCGTCTCATCAGAGGCTGTGATTGGATAACTGGAGTAACCGGTGGACCAATGGCATCGCAGCGTCTCATCAGAGGCTGTGATTGGATAACTGGAGTAACCGGTGGACCAATGGCATCGCAGCGTCTCATCAGAGGATGTGATTGGATAACTGGAGTAACGGGTGGACCAATGGCATCGCAGCGTCTCATCAGAGGATGTGATTGGATAACTGGAGTAACCGGTGGACCAATGGCATCGCAGCGTCTCATCAGAGGCTGTGATTGGATAACTGGAGTAACCGGTGGACCAATGGCATCGCAGCGTCTCATCAGAGGATGTGATTGGATAACTGGAGTAACCGGTGGACCAATGGCATCGCGGCGTCTCCTCAGAGGATGTGATTGGATAACTGGAGTAACGGGTGGACCAATGGCATCGCAGCGTCTCATCAGAGGATGTGATTGGATAACTGGAGTAACCGGTGGACCAATGGCATCGCGGCGTCTCCTCAGAGGATGTGATTGGATAACTGGAGTAACGGGTGGACCAATGGCATCGCAGCGTCTCCTCAGAGGCTGTGATTGGATAACTGGAGTAACCGGTGGACCAATGGCATCGCAGCGTCTCCTCAGAGGATGTGATTGGATAACTGGAGTAACGGGTGGACCAATGGCATCGCAGCGTCTCATCAGAGGATGTGATTGGATAACTGGAGTAACGGGTGGACCAATGGCATCGCAGCGTCTCATCAGAGGCTGTGATTGGATAACTGGAGTAACCGGTGGACCAATGGCATCGCGGCGTCTCCTCAGAGGATGTGATTGGATAACTGGAGTAACGGGTGGACCAATGGCATCGCAGCGTCTCATCAGAGGATGTGATTGGATAACTGGAGTAACCGGTGGACCAATGGCATCGCAGCGTCTCCTCAGAGGATGTGATTGGATAACTGGAGTAACGGGTGGACCAATGGCATCGCAGCGTCTCATCAGAGGATGTGATTGGATAACTGGAGTAACGGGTGGACCAATGGCATCGCAGCGTCTCCTCAGAGGCTGTGATTGGATAACTGGAGTAACCGGTGGACCAATGGCATCGCGGCGTCTCCTCAGAGGATGTGATTGGATAACTGGAGTAACGGGTCGACCAATGGCATCGCAGCGTCTCATCAGAAGCTGTGATTGGATAACGATATCGGATATTGTTGGAATCCCTTTTATCCAGCTGATGAACGATGTAAACAATGACAGCCAATCTCAATCCATCCTGCTTTCAGCAGAACAGCATATCCTCTGCTGTGGACGCTGATACGGTTCCTGCTGTGAACGGACCGCAAGAGTGTTTGCTTCTGTGAGCTTTTGAATTAATGAAGAGTCTTTTAATCTCTAAACTCCTCGGTCGCCCGAGCGAAAGAGTTCATTAACTGAGCCTCGCTTTCTTCAACTCGTTTCTTCTCACTCAGTGCGGAGAGTGCCGCTTGCAACATCAAGGTCATGGGTTCGATTCCCAGGGAAAGCAAGAACTGATTAGAATGTCAATGTGTTTCTTGAATGCAATGCAAGTCGCTTTGGATAAAAGCGTCTGATAAATGCATGACTGTAGACGTAATAAACCACAATGTTTTTTTGATCTCCCCCTTCCTAAATCTCGTCCTCTAGGTCAGATCAACACGTACTGCCAAACCATCAAGGAGTTCACTTCCCAGAACCTGGGAAAGCTGTTCATGGCTGAAGCTCTTCAAGGGCCGAGCGGTTAGAGGCTCACCAGATCATCGCTTCCCTTTTCTCTGACTCGTTTTAATATATTCAATCGGTTTGATGTTTTTATTAACGGACCAAAACGCTTAAGCTTAATAGGTGTTTCAGTTCCCATCCGACAGGTCATTTTATTTAAGCATGTACAGTATAAAAGCATGTTATGTGTATCGAACTGTGAAACAATGTATCTGCCAATAGGGATATTGGACATTTGGTAATAAATTGGATAGTGTTATTATTTTTTCCACTTGATTTTTGATATCTAATTTCTTCATGTCTTAAGAAAGAATAACATTAATGTTGCTGTAAAAATATTGGTTACACTTTATTTTAAACTGTCTGTTACACTGTGATAATGCATTTCAGTACTGAGTAATAATATTTAACTACATGTACTTACTGTAGGGTTATTTGCATATAATTATGCATAATTTAGCGTTATTACTATGGTAAATTCATGTAAAGTGTGTAACAAGGATGCTAATATATCGCTTTGAGTGTCAAGAAAACAGCTATATAAATGTAGTGAATTAATGTTATTATTATTAATATAAAATGTGACCGAAATATCTTATAAAGATATGCTTATTTGAATAAATATCTTATAAATAAATTGGTAACACTTCACAATAAGGTTTCATTTGTTAACATTATTTAATGTATTTCAATACATTTCTTACTGTATTCATTCATCGTTGTTAATGTTGGATAATTAAAATACTCTCATGATCATGTTAGTTCACAGTGCATTAACTTTTGTTTTTAATTATGTATTAGTAAATTAGTAAATGCTGTGGCAGTTCTTTATTAGTTCGTTAACTAAGGAAACTTTTTTTTAAATTCCTTTAAATTGGTATTTTTGAAAATATAAAACACATCTTTGGAAAATTTTACACACTTTACACACACACACACACACCCATCCATGCAATAAATAGTTTTTTTTAATCTTTTTTTAATCTTTGTTTTCTTTTAATCTTTATAAAAAAGAAATCAAACACACATTTTCTGCAAGCGCTATTTTAACTGTATTTTACACTTTTTCTGCTCCATTTTCATTTTCAATTCAAGCCATAAAACGTTTACAGTAAATATAAGAAAAGTCAGTAACACCAAACAAAACAATTTCATTAAATACTTTCAATAACTATTAATCATAGTTAAGTGTAATTTCAGTATTTACTAATACAATATTTAATTCAGAAGTTAACATTAGTTCACATGATCAAACAATGAATAACTATTTTTATGATCTAACATGAACAAAGATGAATAAATACTGTTACATTGTTAGTTCATGTTAATTAATACAGTATCTAATGAAACTTGATTGTAAAGTGTTACCGAACAGTCTAAATTATTATTTCAAGAGATCTTAAATTTGGGGATGAAAAGCAGGAATTGCAATGACTTAATATGATCATTAAACGTCAAAACACAGGACTTTTGCTCCTTCCACACACTCGTTTAAAGGCTAACATATGAGTTGTGCCATTTTCTCTTGGTCAAAACCTGTATTTGAACTGTAAGGATGTTTAAATCAGGATGTTTTGCGGGTCATTTATGATTTTGCATGTTCCACCGCTCATTCTTCTTCTGCAGCTCTTAAAAAAGTAGCTCTTTAAAAGCCTTGAATTTGATTTTAAAAACCCTGCGGTTACTCTGACTTCATGAATAGGAACAAGTTGTATCACCGGTGTTTTCCAGATGTGACAGATTTTCTTTTCCTTTAAATGATTTGGTCAGAAATCACACTCTAATGATGTTAAATGGGAAAGGAGCAATTTTGGGGATCGAAACAGTCCGGCCTTTTCTACAGGCCATTGTGTTCTTCCAGTCAAATATGGATGTGAAGGCTTGTAATTGCAGTGCATCCTGGCCTTTTCCCTGTCAGTTTCCAGCAGGAATCTGATGCCGGAATTCGTTTCAACCCAGCGTTTGGGGTTTGCGTGACGTTTGCCACCCACAACTGACTGTCATTTTACATTTATTTCCACTTCACTTCAGGTGATTATAGGTGATAAAGCAGGACAATAAAGCTCTTGAACTCCAGCCGCTCTGATGGATGATTTGCAGAGTTTCAGGCGTAATTGCAGCGATGAGCGTTTGACATCGAACGCCGTGCCGTCCTTTCAGAGAGCGACGCCTCACATGAAAAAAGTTGTAG